>JALPQD010000121.1:5272500-5468514 GCA_023101885.1 Typhlomys cinereus | reverse complement strand
TATAACGTAAGCTATCACTAATACTGGGAACTAGATGCTGGGCATATGATATTTTGCATATATTTAAAACTTCCTATAAGATAAAACTATTCTAAAAAAGTAATTTTATTAAAAATAAACCCACTATTCAGAGCAACAAGGATACTTTGATGTTGGAAAGAGAGAAACATTCTTCTGTAAGATTTATAACCATCCAAATCCTCAGACAAAAAAGTTTAATATCAAATTGCCTGAAGTTGGCATAACACCCAAACACCTGGCAGATGTCAGCACAAATTTTCTTTGGAAAAAAGCTGTCTCTCCTGAGGCCTCTAGTGATCTCTGCAAGTGAAATTTTAAGAAATATGAAGTTATCATCATATGTTACAAAACACATAAGGAACAAGTTGCTGCTCATAAATCTAGTAGAACAGCATATGATAGAATAAGAAACTTTAGTATTTAAGACATTAGCAATATCAGAAGTGGGCCATAAGCATTGGTGTGCTTCCACATATAAAAAGCTTAACAGCAATGAGCAAAAAAGGAGGAACTATAAAATAACCAAGCATGTTTGAATAAGAACAAACAGAACTTCAATGAAAAATATATAATTGATATTAATTCAATGGATAGTAAAACGATAGACTTGACACAGCTGAAGGAGGATTCTGTGACTTGAAAGACAGATTGAGAATATAACCCAGGAAAGAGATAAACAGTGTAGAATAAAGAAGGATCAGATGTGAGAATTTGGTAAGAATCTTTAACGTTTACTTGTTCAATTGGAAAAATTGAGAAAAGAGGAAGAGACAAAGAGAAAAGAATTTCTGAGTAAGAACTTTTCACAGTTATGAAAGGGCATCAAAATTCAGGATCAAGGTTGCATGAAATGCTGAACAGCAAGTGGGAAGAACATCCCCAGTAAGACAAAGCAGAGTGAATCTGCATAACACAAAAGACAAAGACAAAACGCTGGATCAGAAATGATCAAAACTCATCTATGAAGACTGATAGAAACACAATACTTATCTTTAGAGAGGTAGGAAATAACTGAGGGAAGCTTCCAGACTGCTTCCAAGGTTCCATTTTTATTTTTACAACTCTGGGTGTTGATTAAGTGGCCATATTCACTTTGCAGAAATTCAGCAACAGCATTTTTGATTCATGTACTTTAAAAAAATAAGAAATTACACACGTTTTGGGTTTTAAAAACCAGAGATAAAAGCTTGCAGTCAATGGAATGGTAATTAGGCCAATGGCTGGCTTTCAACAGTAAGCATAGAAGTCAGAAAATGGTTGAATATCTTCCATGCACTAGAATGACTTGAGTTCTTTTCCCAATGAAGCCACCGTTTGAGAATAAGGAAGAACAAGTACTTTTCTGGATAAGTGACTCTCGCTACTAGAGTCCAAAGAATGTACACTAGACTTAAGGACAGTTATCTCAAAGGAAAAGTATAAAATAAAGAAGGAACAACGAGGTGCAGCATTGGGAATATGGAGACAAATCTAAACGCATCGACCAAAGAAAGCAGCAATGATCATGGCCAAACTGCACAGTTACGGACAGCTACGATTCCGAATGTTGGACAAGTTAGAAGAGGAATGGAGAAATTCCAGCATCCTAAGGCTGTCAGGTTGCTTGATTCATTCTAGACAAGGTTGAACTGACTCTGCGTCCCTAAGGTAACTGCTGGAAGATAGACAAATAAAATAATTTCCAAACTAGTAAAGGAAAAGCTAAAAGAATAGAAACACTAGCATCCTCTGAGCAACTCAAAAGATAACAAAAAGCAGAAAACAACAAGAGAAAGAGCGAGACAAAATAGCACAAAATAGAAGGGTAGAAATAAATCCAAACTATTGGCAGTTGTTATAACTAAATTGACAAACTCTCCCCATCCAAAAAGAGGGTATTGCCACATTAGGTATTTTAACCCAGCCAAATGATCTTTATAATGCAAAAGCATAATAAAAATTACAAGTAAAAACATGAATGCATGATTTAAAAAAAGGCATACTGAGCAATTAATAGATGGTTAAGATTCATTAATAACAAGTTAAAAAACTTTATAGAGTAACACATTAAGTCAGATATAGGATTATCATGTAATAAGAGCTTTGAGTTTCCAGAAAGATTCAGCAATTCTAAGTTCGCACACATTCAATAAATAGTAACAAAACACTAAAACAAACCATGATGGATTTGCTGCTCATTGATTAGTCCGTCATCATATGTGAGAGTTTGACATATTTGTCTAGGTAATTATTATTATTTTTAAATTCCTGTTTTATGTATTTAATTTGTTTATTTGAGATGGGAAGAGAGAGAGACTGAGAGACAGAGAGAGAGAGAATGATTCATCCACATGTGTGTACAATGCACACACAGAGGTCAAGGATAACTTTTAAATGTTGGTTTTCTATTTTCACCACATGGAGTCCAAGGATCAAACTTGAGTTGTCAGGTTTGTGCATAGGCACTTTTATCCTTTACTCATTGGAAACCCACTGAGCCCATCTTGCTGGCCTTGTCTAGGAAATATATAGGTCCAGAAAACAGAATGATTTGTAACATTTTAGCAATGAAATGTAAAGATTTATGTCACACACATACACACACACACATTTGGATTATTGCATTTATTGAATGGTGAATACACCCTTCCCAAGAGCCTGCAGGATATTTTTTTTAAAAAGTGATTAGCTGCTAGATCATAGAGCAAGTCTCAAGCAACTAATATTAGTTTTATGCGATGATATTATTGGGCAAGTCACTTAGAAAGCAATAGCAAAAAATGTAACAACCAAAACAAAGCTAAGGGTGACTACAGAACAAAACAAAATGAAATATATCTCAATAACTGATGGGTCCGAAATAAGAACAAAATTAGAATTTAGAAATGACGCATGATAAAATGCTACATGCCTAAACCTGTGGGATGCAGCTAACTCAGTAATTAGAGTCACTGTTGTAGCTTTGTAACCTCCTTAGAAAGCAAGGTTGAAAGTGAATTGTCTTATGACTCCACTTAAGCAATGAATAAATAACATTGGCTTAACAGCCCCCTTCTTGACACCATAAGCATCATATGTACATATACCATACACAGTGTAATACCATACACACTCTATATACATACTATACAGATACCACATCACATACACATGCCACACAACCACACACACACCAGACCTCCTCCCCAAACACACCCACATCATTCACGCAGGGTATACACCATGTGCACATATCATACATAAGACACACACTGCACATACCATATATATTGCACATACACATATACCATACATCACATGCACATACATACATACCATACACACCACAAACCAATATCTTATACACCACATGCACGCTTCATATATCCACATCACAACCACACGTACCACTCACTCCACTCACATATATGCAACCCCCCACACCTCCCAACATGCTCTAGCATCTAAGGAATCTTTCCAAAGTTGACAATTCCTCCTCTCCTAGAGCTGACCATGGGAGGTCATGATCCTGCACCAAGTCCCTAGTCCTGCACTGGGACTGTGCTATCCTTGTAGCGGACAGGGGCAGATGGCAAAGCTGTGGATGCTACGATGCTTGGGCAGACTCCCAGGGAGGGAGTGGGTGTGTGCCCCTCCCTCACCAATCCGATGGTGACGTCATTCTACATATGAAACATTTGATTGTCGGATCTGTTCCTTGGCTGCATGTATTAGCTGTCTCTGGTAGGAAGAAGTATTTAACTATCTCCAGCAGCCGGGTCAAAGTATTAAAAGCAGAACAGTATCTCTCAGTCTCTTCCCTGTTAGGAGGGCTTTGAAAGAAACACACAAACAAATAAACAAGCATCTGAGAGAGTCAAAGACAATGAAGAAGTTACCAAACAAAGTGAGTGCGGGCTGAGAGCCTCTTTGGAGTCCCAAGGTCAATAATGACTCCTTTAAACTCTCAAAGGAGTCCATTTCTCAGAGAAAGAGAAGCAATTCCCCTCAAACAAAGGGAAAATGGAAAGTAAAGTTCTAAAGCCAGCAGCCCTGCAGTTGGTATTGATTGGAGAGAAGCAACGTGGTCTCCCAGGGGTGGGCCCAACAGATGGCAGCCTGGGAAGCCAGCAGGCACCCCCCTCCAACTTCAAGGGGGGCCGTGGTCCTTCTTGCACTCCTTCCAGCTACACGTCTCTGCAGAATTCATTAAAGTATTTTAAAAAACCAGGGGGGAAAAATTAGCCCGTGTGTTTAGGCTAGCCACGCACACACGACCAAAAATAAGTAAATAAGTCAAAAGTAAGGGGAAGTAGGGAACAAAACAAGAAAATTAACCAAGCTTTGAAATGTCTAATAAACTTGACATTTTTAACAGGCACGTTGAAATTTCCCCCATGTGCTGATGACAATGATAATAATTGAATGCATAAGGGATAAGAATCTATTAAAAATAGCGACAGCACCCCAAGCTGGTGAGAGCGTTAACATTCAAATCTCTGCTTTAAATTCAAGCTCCATGGAGCCCCTTGGCTTAGCTTACTGCAGCTTTGCCTCTGCTCAGGCTATGGGGAGGCTCTGGGCCATACAGAGAAGAGTCCACCACACTCTCCCGAGGAGGGAGCTGGTGCGCGCCCCTCCCTCACCGCCCCTGCCTGGTGATGTCATCTGCATGTGGCAATGAAGAAGGGAAGCCAGGCTCCCAGGACCCACAGCAGCCGGGCTCTCTCAGTAACAGGCCCTCTTGGTTGCAGGCAGGAAATCCACCTTAGACCAGCTACTGGCTGCAACCGCTGCGTGATGGGACCGTCCCAGCCTGGTCCAGTTCTACTTTTTTAAAGTGTGAATGTTACGCAACTACCATCTCTGTCAAATTCTAAAATATCTTATGTCACCCTCAAAATAAACCCTGTACTTATTTGAACAGCCTCCCCCGCCCCATACTCACCCTCCATCCCAAGTTCTAGGGACTTGGTGTAATACCTGTTCTGAACATTTCTTGTGAATGAAAACATATCACATACGACCTCTCGTGTCCACTTCTTTCAATTAACCGGATGCTTTCGTGGTTCATATACATGGTAGTGTCTATCACTCTTTTAAACACCTCAATGATATTTGATCATGTCTGTTGACTTATTCACTCATGGATAGAAAGAAAGTAATTTGGGAAATCTGGACCTGTATTGGAGATTTAGAAAGCAATTTAGTGTAGACTATAAAATAACAATCATCCAATTAGAAATTCTAATTTACAGTATATTGGGACTCAAGTTCTTCAATCTTAGGAAAGGGATATTGGATGGGTAGATGGGTGGACAGCTGAATAGACAGATGGTTGATTAATAGATAGATGATAGATGACATGATAGATAGATAGATAGATACTAGAAAAATGACAGGATTGACAATAGATAGATGTCACAGGTGGAAGAGGGCTGGATAGAAGGGTGGAGTCATGGAACGAAAAGCACTAAGCTTAAAGCTCAGAAGCCTAGGCTCCGTCTTTGCCACAGGACAGACCTAGGAGTTCAGATCCCGGCCTTGTGAGCCTTCAGTGTCTCACATAAACAACTAGACCATTCTCGTGGCTCAGAGACCCCTCTCCTCAGCATTCGCTCAGACACTCCTGGCTGAGTTACAGGCGAGACCCCCCCAGAGGCACAGAAAAGGGCAACTGACTTAAAGACAAACTCACCTGACATAGATGCTTCCCAGCTTAGGTTGGACTCAACAAGGACTTTCCTTTGAGCTTCCTGAGTTCCTCATCCTTTGTGCACACTGCCCACTGCCCGACCCCAGCCACTCACTGACCCACAATGTCTTTTGCTGACTCTGCCCCCCCTTGTCTCTACTCTAAACTCTGTTTTCTCATATTCATGATTTTTCTACTTCTGCAATAATAATCAAACCCAAGGCCCTGACATAGCCTGCACTCCTAGCAGACCAGCATAGAACTGACTGGGTGGTGGGGGGGGGGCACATTTCCTCCCCTTGGCCACCACTAACATCAGGCACTTGTAGTTTATTTTATCAACAAACTTGCGTGCAGCAAGTTGCCATGGAAATAAAAAAGTGATTGTTGGCACTGGTATCCTGAAAATAAAGCACAAGCATAACTGAAAAATCTGGGAGGTTGGGGAGGGGGAGGCCTATGGAGAGAAATTGGAAAGATTTCCTCAAGAAAGGCAAAGGGGAAACTTCTTGCATTACTCCTTGAAGAAAATTCCAGGTGGCCCCAGAAACAGAAGCGAAAGCTTCTAGCTCCCACTTGGGACCAATGTTTACATCCTGTTGTGGGGTAAAGAAACCTGAAGTGTCTGCTGGCTGCTTTGCCCCAGTAATGAAAATTAAAACCAGCAATGTAAATTAGACCTGGTAATCAGCCCCAGTCCTGCGTATCTTGCCAACCGCAGGGAACAGGAATGCTGAGCTCTTGAGCTGGCCGCAGATGGCGAGGGTCACAGGCTGCATTAACCTCCCAGCATCGTCTTGGTGCTAACCCACAGAAGCTCCTTGCAAGGATGCACCCCAAAATGACTCCTGAGACACTTCCCACCAGGAGCGTCATCCTTTAGGCACACACCTCTGACGATGGAACTTGGCCTGACCCAGGGTATCTCTTAGTTTCCAAGGTCCATTTGGTCCAGTAAGCAGCCCTGCCTGCTAGCCGTCAGAGCAGACAGAATGGCTGGGTCTGTGCACCCAAGCTTTAGAGCAGTTTAACCCTGCAGGCCTAGAATTTTTCATCTTGTAATTGGAATCAGTTCATTGTCTGCAGGGCCATTAGAGCTACGAGCAAGCAGCTGATATCATGGACACAGACATGAACCTAACAAGTGTCCAATTCTTCTGTCGCGTTCCTTGCAAGTCTAAGAGTCACTTGGCGAGAAAGTGGCGCCTTGATGTCTCCTGGGTGCTCAAGGGTGGTGCTGGGAGACAACAGTGGATGCTGTAAAGAGGAAGGAGAGGAAGTAACCATGGCATGGGTTGAGGCTGCAGAGAGGGAAGGTTCTTTCTGCCCTTGCCAGGAACATGCTCACCTGTGGGAGAACCCCACGGGGTCTTCACTAATTACTTACCCCTCTGAGTGGACTTCTAGTCAGTGTGTTCTTCCATCTTGAGAGAATGTCTTTTCTTTCTCACTGTCAGGCCTCATGTTCTGTTGGAGGACCTTTGGGCTTTCTGGAAAAGTAAATACAATGTATGGGGTTCTTCCCACAACCTCAGATAGCACACCAAAAGCAGCAGCTTCCTCCTCGTCATGGTGGGCCAGGTCCCGAGGGCTGTTGGATAGCATGGGCAAACAGAGGACTGAGGCTGGGTACATGGCCACCGTGCTGGGCCCTGCCACGCTGAGCAAGGGTCTCAACCCCTCACCTGTCTCATCCGTTGGCCTGACCCAGTTTCCCTTCAAGGTTTCCCAAAGAATGTACAGAGCTCTGAGAATATCCCACATGCCATCAGAAATTAGGAACCTGGCAGTCTGGTGAATAGAAAAAGAATCAAATCATTGATAAGTTCGTGACTTTGGAAAAAAACCTTGCTTGTTTTCTTCCTAACCTTTAAAAGGAGAACTGGATTAGCCAATCTTGGAAGAGTCTTATGACTCTATTTTAAAGGGCGCTATAGGAAACATCCGCAGGAAATATCAACCTCTTGTACGACGAACCTTCTTAGGTTGATACCGATCAACTGTGCTCACTCACAAATTGCCCACAATTCCTTGTGGTAAGAGAGATAGGCCCTGGAGTTAGGAAGTTGGCTCATTTGTTGTTTCAACAGTTATTATTTCAACATCTATTATATGCCAGAAACTCTTCTCAACACAACAAAAGATGTAAAATCTTTGCCTATACAGAGCCCACAGTCTAGGCAGTGACAGTAAACTAAACAAATAATTAAACATAGCTCTTAGAGGGAAACCTATTATGGAGAAAAGACTATCCCCTTGTCTTGGGGGCTCTTAGAGGTGGGTGGTCAGGCCCTCTTTTCTAAAGTGACTTTGGAGCAGAGATCTAAAGGAAGAAAGAGTAGGGTTAAAGGAAGAAACTAGGTAAGAAGGAAAAACAGAGAAGTCTAAATCCTCTTACGAAACCACACCTTAGAAAAGTAGCTTTCCTGTCTTCTCTAGGAGTCGATGTAAGTCTTAAGCCTCCTTCAAAATTCACCAGAGAAGCAGAGTTTGAAACGAATCCTTAAGTGACCATCTCATTAATCCTTTTGCTGCCTTCCGCATATTCTGGCTCTAGAGTCAGATGACCTGAATCACAAGGTTAACTCTTATACTTGTTATTAGTCCATACTTGATCAGGACATTTAGCCTTTCCAAATCCTAAGTCTCTCCTGTGTATAATATTAATTTAAAACCCAATGTCATCTTCACAGGCTAAGGTGAGGATGAAATGAGTGAATACATTTCAGGTTTCTACAGTCCCCAGTGCGCCTTTCCCACTTCTCAGGCAGGAATGATCTTCTGATCACAATACTCGTGGAGGGCGAATCCCTTGGCTGCCGATCAGCAAATCCTTCCTTTCTGTCCCAGGAGGAATCCCAGCGCCTTTGCTAGGAGAAACCAAGCAGGGCTTCTACTAAAAGCTGCACCGACAGGGCAGCCGGGAAGCCGAGAACATTGGAACCACAACTGAGCCGGGACCACCTCGCAACCCAGAAGCACTCGGTGGCTGGGGAACTGCCTACAAATATGATGGTACAAGAAGTCGTTTAAAGTTTTATTTTACAAAACAGAATAAATTAAAAATGCATTAGGAATGGGGCCCTTACTTAACTACAGGGTGTGCTAATGGGCTCGGAGCCTGTGCTCCCTCCTCCTTTAAGCTCTTAATGACTGAGCTTTAATGTATTTTATTTCTTGAAAAACAATCCCACAAGCACTCAGTACAGTCTGAAAAACATTTCTAAAATCATTAGAGCGCTGCACGGTAAATATTCATCACGATCACAGCTCCCACCTGCTCGCAATGAGGCATTGATTTTCTCCTTGCCTCGTTTTGCTCTCTCCCGTGCTTTTCATTTCTCTTCCTCCCTCCATCCTAACTAGAAACTTCAGCAAGGCTAGGCAGCATCGTCTCTAAGGAGCTGTGTCCTCAAAAGGAGCAGGAGAGTCTCCGACAATATCCAGTCCAAGAGGACTGTCCGCACTACCTGCTGCAAGGTCTCTGGGATCTATGGTGGGTGAGGGACTGTGGATGCCCTGAAAATCCGTGCACATCCCTCAGCGGGTGTCTGAAACGCTACCTTCAGGACCCTCAGCACACAGGAGAGAAGTTACTAGTCTGGGCCATTGGGGGCTGGAACCCCTTTAATCTGACTAATATCACTAGTTGACCGTAAGCCCTGACCCCTACCGATAGCAATGTTGAACAGACTGTCCCCTGATTGATACTCTATGATCTCTTAGTGGTCAGTTTCAATCCCACTTTAGTCAGTAACTGTATAGCCATGTGCAAGTTCCTTGATTTTTTGAGACTTGTGTTTCTTTAAAATTATAAGTATGCAGGCTGGGAACACAGCTCAGTGGTAGAGCATTTGCTTAGCATGCGTGATGTCCTAAGTCCAATTTCGAGCACCACAAAAAATTTATATATGTATTCGCATGCATATTAATGAAACCTGAATCTGAAAAGAATACATAAAACTCAAGTGTGCACAAATTTAGGTCACTAAGCATTGGTGGCCAGAGCATACTGCAATACTCAACAAAATTAATGCTCTCCTCCCCCCTGCAGACATGATTGTCTTCTTGTGGAACACATAAGAGATGAATTGTTTTGCTAGTTAGATGATGAGCGTTGCCTACTATGTTGGAAGATCTATGTGGTGCTGTGATCCTCGAAGCCAGGCACTGTGAATCTGGTTGGGTCTTTGGATGGCGTGGGGTCCTTTTGTATTTCTGTCTTTGTGTGTTACAGAATGCTCTGTGGTGTTGCATTTCTGTTTATTGTTTGGGAATTTTGTTTCCTACATAATGTTGTGAAGTCTACTCCTAGTTTAAGTTTTTCTTTGACATACTCAATTTTTAAAAAATCATAAAAAGATGAATTTTTACGTCCAGCAGGGTTGGAATGTACACATTCTGGAACGGCAGTCGGGCGAACACCAGCGTGGGAGGAGATGTGCCAGTGTCGTTGTTGGAATGTGAGTTGTCCCCAGCAGGTGTCTGGACGCTTGGCTGGTGTTAATGTCTGGGAAGGTAGTAACACTTTTAAGAGGTAGAGTCTTGCTGGAGGAAAGTACTATGGGCCTTAAGTGTGCATAGCCCAGTCTTGCGTCCTCTGACATGCTTGCTACTCGGCTTCCTGATAGCTGCAGCTATGTGAACTGGCCCCTTGCTTGTGCCTCCAACCATACCTCCTGCTATGCGATTCCTACAAAAAATGAACTATATCCTCTCTGGAACTATAAGCCAGATAAATAAGTAGCCTTTTCTCTCTTAAGCTGGTTGTGTCAAAAAAATTACTCCACAGCAAGAAGAAGGATGACCTCAATAGCCAGGTAGTCTCAGCTGCCAACTTGACCCTTGGAAGGAGGTCTCTGGGCACATCTACGAGGAATTATCTAGTTAGAGCAGGTTTCTATCTTGATTGCAATGTTGATATGGAAGATCCAGCCCATAGTGGATGCAGCCATTCCTTGGGCAAGTAGATAAAGATAGAGAACTGGTCAGCATTTACCAAGCTGATCTGCATTAGTCCTTTCCCTCTGCTATTGGACGAGAGTTATTACATCCAATTACCAAATGAGCTAAATGAAGTCCAACAAGGTTTATCCATATGTCAAGTGGACAGTAAGTGACAGGCAAGGTCACATGCTCAGACCCACCAACTCCACAGTTACACGATAACCAAATTCCCCTTAGGTTGGTACTCTTTAGGGACAGCAAAGCAAGCCATCACAAACATCATGTCAAATAGGGAGTATCCTTAAATATTTTGTGTGCCGTGTCTATCACTACTGTACTTCCTTGATTTCTCCCCTCTATCATCAATGAATAGAGATCAGCAATGTAAATTTTTGAAGTTCAACTGAACTCCCTGTTAAGTGAGGAATTCTAGGGTGAGCGGTACTGGCCCTGTTCTAAATTGTATATTTCTTTCTCCCACAGCTACTCTCTTAGTCTCATAGCTTCATTGCTGTAATAAACACCTGATCCAAACAATTTAGGGGAACGAAGGGATTTTCATTCCAGCTTACTATTTCAGGTTACAGTTCATAATAATGAAAGAGTTAGTAGCAGGAACCTAGAGAACTGGTCACATTGTAGGAGAGAACTATAAAAGGTCTAGGAGAAGAAAAGACCCCATTTTGTGTGTGCTATAGTGAAATTCTGTGCTGTGAAAAAGTTTCGAGTTTAGATTAACTGCTTCTGTAAACTACTTGTACATAAGGATAGTGAAAACTTGCTCTTGCAATCTGCTGACCACTTGGTTTCCTAGTTGCAGTCTTGGGTCAGCAGAACCACCACTCAAGGTTTCCACCCTTCCCTCTTCCTTATCTGAGCCTCCAGCTGCAGCCCCTAACTGTAAGAGCGGCCCACCCACTCTCTTATCTGAAACCGCCATCTAGAGTCACTAGTTAAGGACACATACTGGCTTAGAAACTACTATAAAAACTACACCCTGCCCTAACTTGGAGTCCATCATGAGTCCCGAACTCTGATAGAGTCCTGGAGTCCCGAGGCTTCAGCTAGTTAGACTCACTTTTAATAAACAACTTTTTTGGTCAAGCTCGTTGTCTGTGCCTCAGTGGGTGGACTATAGGACCCGGTAACAACATCATAGCCAAAGTCAAAAGCAGAGAGGACAAGGACCAATGAATCTGCATAGTGGCTTTCAGTATACCAGTTTGTCCAATAGTAACCAGTTCTCTACTTTATCTACCTGCCCAGGAAATGATCTCACGCACCATGGGTTGCATCATTTGCAGCAATTATGTAATTAAGACATGCTCCCACAGGCTTGCCTACGGGCCTGCCTTGACTAAGTAATTCCTCATAGGTGCGCCCAGACACGCACATCAGCTGAAATGCTCACACCTACATACACTGGTCTAACCTACTGCTTAAAAAAAGAGGTTTGTAGAGATAAGGGATATGACTCAACTATTAAAGTGCTGCCATTCAAGCTAAAACACTAGAGTTCAGAGCGCCCGGATCCCACATAAACTTCTGAGTGGGTGTGGTTGCCCACCTGTAATTCCAGCCCCAGAAGGTGGAGCTTGGGGAATCCTCAGAGCAAGTTAGCTAGCTAGACTAGTCCTATAGGTGAGCTGTGGGTTTAATTACAGTCTGAGCCTCAAAAGAATAAGGTGTAAGAGTGATTGAGGATGATCGCTAATATCAGCCTTGAGCCGCACATGCACATATATTCATGTACATTGTCATAGTCATTCTGCATTGTTGCTGATAAACTTACGACCAGATGACTTACGAGAACAAAGGGCTTCATTCTGGCTTACTGTTCCTGGTTACTTGTCTGCTTGGCAGGAGAGCTCATACTAACACTAGGAACTGAGGGAACTGGCCACACCATATCACATAATGATGACTAGAGAAGGAAAATCCTCACTTGCCAGACAAGCATGTCTGGTCCAGTATACCAAAAATACCAATTTCCTTAACTAGCTACTTCTATTTTATTCATCTGCCCAGGGATTACTCCCACCTACAATGGGTTGGACCTTCCCCATCAACTGGACAATCTCTTGCAGGTTTGCTCAGGGATGATTCAACCACTAATTTTTTTACAAATGTGCTTAGAAGTAGAGCCTTCAATTGTCAAGCTGACACTTGTATTTAAATACGACATGCATGAACACCTTCACACATACATGAGCCCAGACACACACAGAAAGAAAGAGAGAGACAGAGAGAGAGAGAGAAAGAGGGAGAGAGAGAGGCAGAGTGTGTGTTTAAGTACACATGCACATGAAATTATTTTTTAAAAGTTTGTAGCATTTATAGAGAGGTTATGGCATGCCAGGCAGTGTGATAAGGGTTTATCCTACACTATCTCAATTAGTCTTTAAATAACTCTAAGGTTGACAACATCACCACCATTTTATAAATTCATGAACAGAAATGTTTCTTTAGGTCAAAAAACATAATCAAAGTCACATAGATAATGAGGTGTTTGCAATTAATTTCTCTTCCTCTAGAGATTAGAAAGCTTAAGTTATCATTTTTCATGCTTTTCTCACAACTTAGTGAGATATAAGTTGGTGTTTCAGAGCAATTTCTAGAACATTGCTTTTTAAAAAGGAGACAAGGGCTGGAGAAATGGCTCAAGGGTGTCTCGCAAGCAGGACCTGAGTTGGGATCCCCATGCAAAAAAGGCCGAAATGGCAGCACCTGAACTTCTGGCTCTGATGGGAAGAGCCTGGGAAATCTAAGATCTAAGCAGAAAAGGTAGAAGCAATCCAGGATAATTCCCAAAGTTACCCTTGGTCCTCCACAGGGACACAAAATGCCCCCCCCACACAATTAATTAATTTAAAAAATTAAAAATAGACAAATTTGGAGCTGGAGAGATGATTGAGGGATTAAGTCTGTGCTCTCAAGTAGAAGATGGTAAATTTTGATCCGGGATCCCACGTATATAAAATGCTAGATGGAAATGGTGATGGCCTGTACTTCCAGTCCTGGAAGATGGAGCAAAAGCAAAGAGGAAGTAGCACAATCCCAGCATGATTTTCTACATTACTCTTGAGCCTCCAAAGGCACACCCAGTGCCCTCTGATACAAACTCTCTCTCTCTCTCTCTCTGTCTCTCTCTCTCTCTCTCTCTCACACACACACACACACACAAACACACACACACACACACACACACACACACACACACACACACTAAGTAAATAAATAAATTTTTAAAAAAGACAAACATATCCACCATGCCCTGGCCTATTATTCTTATCTGAAATATGGTCCTGAAGTCTGGAGCTGCAGCATTTAGTTTGCAACCCAGAGGCCCACATGATAATAGGGAATAGTAGGAAGACAAAAGGAACCAGATCCACATGGCATGAGCCCTCTGCTACCTTCTTTCTGAGAGGGAAAGTTAGCATCTGTTGGTCTATGTAAGTTTTGCTCACTTTTGCTGGGCACCATGCCCAACCCTAAGTGATACACAGAGTGACAGGACTGATTTTTATCACTATGGCTTTTTTTCTAATTGTTCTGGAAATCTGTCAAGAACATTCACAGCTAACATAGCTGATCTTCAGGAGAGCGCTGGCACACATACCCAGATGTGCTTCTCTTAATCAGGGTTCTCCTAGGCAGAGGAAGGATGCAGAACCAAAGTGAATGAAGCAGAAGAAATGTGTTACTTAATGGTCCCCAAAAGGATAAACTGGCCAACTGGCAGAGTTGATGGGAAGTTCAGAGGTTGCAGGGAATTCAACCAGCAGGTGAGAAGTAAGACAGTAAGAAAGACAAACAGGACATGTGGTTCTATGAGGGACCTTTATCAAGGCCTATGGTACCATCTCTTAGATTTTTTTTTTCCTATAGGAGCTGTTTTCCCAAAGAACATATGAACAGATAGGTGGGAATGCATGTACATAATCCTGTGTTGACCATGAGATTGAAGGTTGGCAGGCAGCTGTGGGAAACATTTGGTTTGGGGTAGCAATAGATTGTATTGGGTTGGGGACTTGGTTCGGGCAAAATGTTTGCCTCACAAA
Source organism: Typhlomys cinereus (assembly GCA_023101885.1). Lineage (NCBI taxonomy): Eukaryota > Metazoa > Chordata > Mammalia > Rodentia > Platacanthomyidae > Typhlomys > Typhlomys cinereus. Next base: position 5,453,829 of record JALPQD010000121.1, on the reverse strand, counting down.
CAGGATGATCTGAATTTAATTACCCCAGAAACTACATTTTAAAAAATGGTGAGGTGGTTTGCGGAATAGCTCAGTGGGTAAGGTGGTGTACTGGGTAATCTAATCTTATCTGTTGCTGTGAGACCCCACTCAAAGTAGAGCAACTTAAGGGAGAAAGGGAGATGTATTCAACTTACACGAGATACTGTTCTTATGGTGGAAAAGGCATGGCTGGCTGGCAGAGGCTGGAAGTGGCTTATATCACTACGGATATGATGGAGGTGGAAAGCTGTTGCTAAAAGCTCAAGAATAGATTCACTAACTCAAGCAAAGCGGGGCTAACAACCTCAAGGCCCACCCCCTGTAACTGCCTTCCTCCAGTAAAACTTTACCTCCCCAAAACACCATGACCTTCCCAAACAACTAAAGATTCAAACACATGAGTCTATAGGGGACAAACTCACATTTCAAATTCCCAATGAAAGACCATATGGTAGAAGGAGAAAACTGACTTCTGAAGTTGACCTCTGACCTCTGTCCATGTGACATGGTATGCCACTCTCTCCCCCCCTCTTTCTACCAAATAAATACACATTTTTTAAAAGCTGTGTACAGTACCATAGACCTGTAATTCCAGTACTGGGGAAGCAGAGGCAGGGGGATCCCCAAGGCTTGCTGGCTAGTTGTCTAGCTGGAACAGTGAGGTCCAGCTTTAGAGAGAGAGCGTGTCTAAAAAAATAAAGTGGACAGAGATAGAGGAAGATTGTTGACATCAACCTCTGCCCTTCATGTTCACACACACATATATGTGCACACATGTATGAATGTGGACACGCATGCACAAAAAAACACAAATCGAATCAAAGAATAAAATAAATTGTTGAAAACAGTCATACAGAGAGGTCAAGTCTTGGTTGGACCAACAGTGAAAGCGTATGTGCAGCCTCACAATGAATGCTGAGGCAGAAACTGCATTAAATAAACTCACAACAGGTAAAAAGTGCCAACATGAATTAGACTCCAGTTTTGAACTATTAACCGCATTTGCCTCCTCTTAGAAGAATTAGAGTTTTACTATTTCCCAGGAAATGTTGGATAAATAAAAAGAAAAGATTGTCCAGAGCGGCTAAAATAAACTCATTCATACCACAGCTGTAGCTCACAGTGTATGACCCAGAGATTTCAAGGATCTAGGTATCTTAAAGACCTTTCTCACCCTCCCAATCTCCTAGGGAAGGTTGGCATACCACTGATGAAGCTGTTTCTAGAACTAAATTCCTCCCTTTCCTGAGGGTGGGAAGTAGGAAGAGGACTGAATAACTCAGTTCTAGTATTTAGTTAAGCAGTGATTAGGAAATGGAGCGTCTGTCCTGTGATCCTTCAGTGACGATCCTTTTCTGTGCTGCATGGTGACTGAAGCACCGTGGAGAGCGCTCAGGCTTTTGGTCCACAGGGAACACAGGGAAAATCTTGGCCGGTTTCATGATGGATGACTTGTGGTACCACCTGCACTGTGCTCCTTGGACCTGAGGCCAGAATGCTGGCATGTGAGAGACTTGCTTGGCCTGTGTGGGGAGCCAGTTGTTCTGCCCTGTTTTATTTTCACTGTTGTCACGTAGCAAGTGTCAGAACTTTGTCAGTGCTCCTGGCCAAGGGATATAGAGGTGGACAGGCACACTGCCCTGGTATATGCTAAGAACTCAATATTATTGTTTAATAAATGAATCATGAAAAGATGATTTCAAAGTGTCTTATGTGATCGGATGGCACCGATTGAGACTTTTGTCCTTGGGAATTAGTGCAGATTGTAGCCAAGACAGAGAACTGTTGAAAACAAAGTCATTAAAGATTACAGTGGCTGAGTTTAGAGGAGATTGGATTCTTAATTTTGAAATTCCCCCACGTCAGTGCAGCTGACAAAAGCTGAGCTGATTTGATAGCTCTTCATCATGGAGATACAAAATAATATTACCTTTTTAGGGCAAACAGTATTTGTGAAGAACGCTTATTTATCCTTTATCATTCCATGAAGGGAGAGATTGAGAAAACAAAACATTATCATCTTCGAGCCACAAAGGGGGTATCAAAAGAATGGTTTGTAAATGTTGAGGTGTCTCCAACAGGGAGAGTTCAGATACTAATTCCCAGGCGAGGGCAGAACCCTTGCAGGGAAAGGAACTATGGTGTGGGCAAGCAAATGAAGGGCAAGGACAACGGCTGAGAGTGACTTCTAGAAATTTCCTGTGCTTATTCATCACGTGATAGGGCCAAGGAAGGAACAGGAGCACTGCAGGGATGATGAAGCTGGAGACGAAAGGGAAGAACACGGGTTGTTCTCCTCCAGTAAGACTTGCTGAGTCCCCTACCCACCCATGTGACCCCAGTGAGAAAGAGCGAGAATGGTGATAAAGACCAACAGGAAGGGCAGCCAGATAAAGACAACCACTAGTTGGGTTTATGTTGCAAGTAGTGTTTACTTGCTTTCCCTCCTTTTCTGTCCTGTAGACTTCCACACGTCGGGGCTGGGGATGGTTAAGAGGTGGGGATGGATGAAAGAGCGAAGACCATACTCTGTGTCCCATCCTTACTTTCTGATTCAAGCTGCAAATCCAGTCCACCCTTTCCAAGTAGGAGGAGATCCGAAGAGAGATCTGAATCACTTAAATACGAGATTCCATTGGCTTTTATTTGAAAGACCAGGTTTAATAAAGAAATGAGATCACTTCAGCTTACTAAAACTAAAAAGCTAAAGCAACATACCTGTATCTGGGATGTGCTTTCCTCTGTGAGAGAAGGGATTGGACAAGGTAAATGGATAACTAATCTAATCATCAATTTGAGTGGATTGAGAATTACTTATGAGACTAGTAAGGCACATCTCTGTGAAGGTTTTTCTAGAGATGATTAGATCATCAGGGCTCATACCTACTGCATGAATTAATTCCTTGATGGATTTATCTTGGTGGTGCTACTGGAAGGGTGGAAAGTAGAAGAGGAGTTGCATCACTGGATGAATGTATTGTGGCCTCTAGCTTGCCCCTTCATATATTCTTCTTTGCTTTCTTCCTGTCTTATGGGGGGAAAGAAGGTCTTTTTTCACATGCTTCTGCTGACATAATATTCTACTCAGATCCACAGGATCAACCACCTATAGACTAAACCTTCTGATCCTATGAACCAAAATAATATTTGTTTCTTTAGGTTGTTCCTGTCAGGCATTTTGTCATAGCAATGAGAAAGGTAATGAATATGCTATAGTTGTAGTAATTATAGGAAAAGTAAAAGCACCTTATGTTCCTACCTTAATGAGTTTGAGGCAATACAGTCAAGCTTGTTACATTCATAATATAAAGCACAAGAGTCAAGAATAAAATTGTATTTGTGTTATGACTTCATTTTGAAAAAATACAAAGAGCTCAAAGGAAAGTCATCAGAGTGACAAGGATAAATAGAGTGATGGGTAATTTTAATTTTCTTCTTTATGTCTTTGTTTCTTTCTCAAATTTTCTCAATGGGTATATATCACTTTCATAACCAGCAAAAAAAAAATCCCAAAACTTAACTTTTCTCTGTGAGTTTCTTTCTTCAAGGCCCCACATTTTGGAGCAGGTCTCCATCATTCTGGGCTGTCTTGGTGCTAAAATTCCTTCCAAGGACAAAGACATGTGTCCTATTTGTGGGCACATTAAAGCCCCAGTCTACCCAGGATTCTGTTGCTGAGGTTTATTTCAGTGTTCCTCCTAGGAATTCAGAGTCACAGCCTCTCAAGAGCTGAACCCCATTTCCTTTTTCACTGGAATCTCTGCACAGCATTTTAAAGGAGTCATACTCTCGGGGGGAACTGATTGCTGTGTCAACTCCAATTGGTTTTCCCAGGACCAGAGGTGCAGAATAGCAAGTGCTCGTATACATCATGAGGAGCCTGGTGGGATTTTGTCCACATAAATAATCCACACAGTGTCAGCTTCGATTTTTCATCCTCTGACATAGAAGAATGCAGAGAACAAGGTTAGAGAAACAGGACATTCCCAGGACAATGCTGTTTGCCTGAAGATGAAGCTAGAATGAGACAATCTACCCGAAGTCACTGCTCTAGCCTGAGTTACAAGCATTAACCATACTTGGGCACAGTAAACAGTCAGGGACGCTAGGACTAGGAGATGGCTCAGAGGTTAAAGCCTTTGCCCCACAAGCAAAGGAACCTGAATTCAGCTCCCTCGGCCTAACGTAAAAAGGTAAAAATGCAAGTGAAACTAACGGAAATGGTGGTGGCTTGCAGTTCAGACCCTGTGTGGAGTGGAGCCTGGAAAACCCCAAAGTAAAGTAATAAGGAGGCAGAACAATCCAGGATGATTCCTGATGTCACCTTTGGGCCTTCACAGACACATATGCTCAAGTGTTCTTTAGTACACACACACACACACACACACACACACACACACACACAGGACTCAGAGACATCCAACTGTCATTGGCTTCAATAGAAGAAAAACCACAAGAGTTTGAGGGAACACAGTAAGAGAGTATTTCTGCAAATATAAGTATTTCTGCTACATTTCGTCAAATTTCTATCATCAAATAACTACATAAGTTAAAAAATAAAAACCCAGGGTGCCAGAGAGGAGGCTCTTCAAAGGTCTCCACTGGTTGGCACTCTGGGAAATCACCTGGGTGCACTGCCCTGCTCTTGGAAGATGTGGGCGATTAGAGCAAGAGCTACAGGAAGGATGGACCAGTGTTCACAGAGGCAGAGAGTTCACGGCTTATGCCTGGGGCACGAGTAACCTCAGGGACCTTCATTTGCCCCATCACAGAAAAGCCACAAACGAAGACAGAACCAGCTACCAACATTCTCAGAAGAGGTTCCTGTGTGCAACAAAACCTGTTCCAGTCTTGCAGACATTTATTCCTGCTCAACACCCAACCTCTGCTAACACACATCGAAGCCTTTATACAATTAAGAGGCATTATTTTGTATAACCAAGCTCCTTGGAAAGTAAATATCACTCCCTGGGTTTTCATTAACGTGTAGATGACCAATGTCATTTCTGATTCTAGGCTGAAGGCAACTTTTCATGACAGGTGAGGGATAGAGATCAGGAGGCAGCATGCTTGAAGGATAAAAATGATCTTGCTGCCAAGAAAGGAAAGAGAATGAAGGAGGGAACGAAGGGTGGTGGAGTCAATCTAATTTCACCCTCTGGCATAAAACTGGCCTCATTTCCAAAAGGAAATCCTCTAAATCTTTAGGAGGTGAACGAACGTAAAGTGAGAAACCCTCTGGTGTTTTTAACTCATTTCTCAGTATTCAACCCTAGGTTTGATCTACATGTAGTACCCCCACTAAGAACTGAAGAAATAGCAAGACCAAGGTTAGCTATGCAGAAGATGAAGGAAAAATTTGGAGCTGTGAATGCAGGGGACTATCTATGCAATAATTACAACACCAGCTTCCATTTGGAAGCCATTTGCGCTTTCCTTTTGTAGCACTTTCCATTATTGGCAATGGTTTCTCAACACTGCCTCCAAGAATTATCCACAATCCTTGACCACAGTGTTTGGCATTATTATATATGTGGGCCCCTAGCCAGGTCTTAGAAAGCTTTTGTTGTATGAAGATTTCCATCACAATAACGTTAGATTAAAAAGTCATAATGTGATTTCATGCAATTAACTCATGTTAGCCTCGGAAGATCAATTTCCTTTCCCTTCCTCCTCCTTCACTTTCACAATCATTATTTCGTCAGTGGTCTGTCACTTTTTCACCTCTCTTTGGGGGAAAAAGCAGTTCTTTCTGCCCAAGATCACACCTCCTCCTGGACCCTGGATCTTACTTGGCCTACTATCCCTTGACCTCTTCCGGGACTGGAAACTTCCGGGACTGCCTCTCTTGATCTACTCTTTTAAGACTAGCTGCAGGCTTGTGATATGGTTCAGGTTGTGAAATGGGTAGCAGTGCTTGCTACCAAGTCTGTTTGAGCTGAATTTAGTCTCAAAGATCACATAGTAGAAGGAAAGAACCAACTCCTACAAGTTGTTCTCTGATTTCCCATGTTTGTTGTGGTACATGCTCACTAGAACACACACACACATGGTTTAAAATAACAACTAAAGTGTAACTGAGAATGAGGAACACTGAATCACGGTAGTTGTGCAGGGACCTATGCATGCATGCATACTCGTTCAGGTGCAGGAAGATTGCTGTGAGTTTCAGGTCAGCCTGGGGTTATAGCAACAGCAATAACAACAACAACCAAACGGCACAGACAACTCTGCTGGAGGTTTTTAAACACTCTAGATCCAAGCCGGTCCCCACTTATCATTAATTCATTCTATCATGCTTCCATCTGCCAAAATCTCTACTTCCTCTGATCTCCCTATTTCTTACATCCTAGGCTCATCTTTATTCCTGTCCTCTACATTTCATTAGATACCAACCCAATGCTGTTCCTCAAGTCCATCCTTCTCTGTATATTCCCACCACCACAGCTTTTGTTTGGACCTTTATCCTTTACCTTAGATTTCTGCCCGGGGCCTGTTAGTAGCAGTTCAACTCCTCTGCTAGGCTACTGGATTTGCTTCTAATCATTTCTTTCCCCTTTTGAATATCTGTCAAAGAACCTCCTCCAATGCATACACTCTTACCTATGCCTAGGACTCCTTTTTTGTGTGTACACGTTCATGTGTGTAGATGCATGTGCACATGCGTGTCTTCTTCAATTGCTTGCCACTTTTATTTTTTGAGACAAAATCTTTCACTGAACCTGGAGCTTGCTGACTTGGCCAAAGTGGTTGGTCAGCAAGTCCGAGGGACCTGCTGCTTCCTGCACATGGAGATTACAGATGACAAACACTGAGAATCAGAAGCTGAGAACTTTTATGTCAGTGATGGGTCGGCTATGCGTACCTCTTGCTCCGTATTTAAACCCAAACCTCCATGAAGATGGGCTTGGGGATCACTATGATCCTCTTTGTTTCTTTCCTAGCATTGCCACATCAAATCTCTTTCTCTGCTTTTCACTATTACTTGTCTGCTACTGGCAAGGGTGGGCGGCTGAGTTATTATTATCACCAGTGTGCAGCCTCTACCTCCAACAGCTTCAGTAGAGTGTGGTTACGATGGAGCAGAATTTCCACCATGGGAAGTGAAGGAGAATGGCAACGCTAAGTTGGGAGAAGACAAGGGCTCACACAGGAGCCCTGAAGGCCAAGCAAACCAAGGCATCCTTCTCTAGGACCCACTGCTCAGTTTAATCCCAGAGATGTTGAATGTCAAGGTATGAGAGAAAGGATTTCATTCCTAGCTCTACCACTTCCTACTTCAGTGAATGTTTAGAAAGTACTGTAGCCCTTCTATGGCTGTTTCCTCCCCTTTAAAATAAAAACTGGGTTTTTTATAACATTAAATAATCCAAGCACTTACAACAGTGGCTGAATTATACAAGTTAATTATTTTATTATTCCTAGGGAGACCCTTCATGCCAAGGTCAATTCCTTGTGTTATAAAAGTCATTAAAATAGATCAACATCAGAACTTCAGAGACCCACACTAGACAGGACCTTTTCACATTCTCGACGAAGTTAACACAGAGCAGACTCAGGATAATGGCAAAGATGGGCATACTTTAAGAGTCGAAACAAAGAACTCCAGACATAACAAAGCCAGGGACAGAGAAATGTCTCTGTTGGTAAAGTGCTTGCTGTACAAACATGAGACCCTAAGTTAGATCCCAGAACTCATATGAAAAAGGAAGGCATGGTAGTGAGCAGTTGTAACTCAAGTGTTGAAGAAGCAGAGACAGGTCGTGTGTGTGTAACTCCAGAACTAGAAAGACAGAGACAGGCAGATCCCTGGGGCTTGCTGGTATATTTGAAGAGCTCAAGGCCAATATGAGATCCTGTCTCAAAAACACAAGGTAGATGGCAATGGTGGACCCCAGGATTGACTTTCGGCCTTCACATGCGCACGCGTGCGCACTCTCTCTCTCTCTCTCTCTCTCTCTCTCTCTCTCTCTCTGAAGCCAAGTGTGAAGACCCACAGGAAGGCGTGTGTGGGCAGAAGACTGAGAAATGCACCTGCCCAAAGCAGACACTGCCAGTTCGTGTAGGGATAGAACCATGGTGGAGAATCAAGGTCAGTCCAGGGGAAAAGAGTGGACAGCGCTGTGTGGCCGCTGGTAGGAGGTGGGGCAGTGGGAGGGGCTCCCCACCTCCTGCTGTAGGGTGCTAGGGAAGGCACTGAGCCCTGAGCCTCATTAGTAAGAGGAAGTTGACTTCAGAGCAACCGCAGTCGCCCCATCTTTGAAAGGCTTGAAGAAAGTCAGTAAACAGGTATTTGGGGAAGCTTTTTTAAAATCCCTGTGAACACATTTCTAGCCGAGAATGTAAGTTGTGAGAAAGGAACTGCCAACTTGTGCGAGGGGCTGCGTATTATGAAGAGAGTATTACATCCCCCTCTGGGAAAGACGACTGACACAGCAAAGAAACTTAATGAGACTCAATATCCTGCTTCCTCTGGCTGCTCCTTTGCAAGGATTGGAAGGCAAATCTCCAGCGCGGGGGAGGTTATTTGATGCGAGGTAAAAAGCAAGGTGGTTTGCAGCAAGTGTTTGCTAAGTTTTCTTTGGACTTAAGAGGCCAGCAGGGGCCTTTCTTGGCAAAAATAAGAAGGAAGGGAAAAACAAAGCCCGTATAAGAAGGCCTTGCAAAATTTCCCTTTCATTAATTCTTCCAGAAAGGAACCCATAGGGCTGATATCAAGACCCCCCAGCTTTTCTAAGTGTCCCTGAAAGAAGCAGGGTCGACCTTCTTCAAGACAGATCAGGAAAACAAAAACAGAAGCTAAAGAAACCTAAAAAGTTTTCTCTTGGTAACTTAGGGGTGAAACAAGGTGGAAAGTAACACGATTCAACTGCTGTCTGTGAGCCAAATACTGAGCCAGGTAGAGTACATAAATTATCTGTTAAAAATACAAAGACAAGATTCTGACCTTGACTGAATCGATACATGATTAATTGGCAAAGAAACAGAGAGACAGAGACAGCCTGAGAAAGGAAGTGGAGAGGAAGAATGTGAAGGAAGGAGAGAGTGAGGAGATGAAAAGGAGAGAGGGAGGGAGGGAAAGAGGGAAGAAAGAAAGGGAGGAAGAAAAGAAGGAAAAGATGAAAGGACTTCATAGTCAAATAAGGTTCATACTCCAGGTTTGCCCATTGATAATGAACCAAGACTTCAATTTCCTTTCTTATTGATATGTGTTTAAGGGTATGGGTTTATTTTCTCTGTAAAATAAATTATTACATGGGAAAAGAGTTGATAATATTTATGTCTATTTTAAAGCAACACCCACAAATAAATGAAAAAAATAGATAAATAGATAGAGGACCAGAAATTGGGGAAGAATCCTGGCCAAGAGATTGCCCTAGAATTCAGTGTTACCAAGTACATGGCAGGTAGAATCTAGGCAAAACCCTTACACTATAAAGCAAGATAATTGTTAGATGGATGTAAATGTTCCCAGCATAGAGATTGGTATAGAGCAGGTGCTAGACAGGTGTTTGCTCATTCATAATTTGCCTCACATGTGGGATTTGTAGTCATGGGAAGAAAACAGGATCTAGAATCTAACAGGAATTCAAGTTCGACTTTGCCGCTTGCAATGTCACCCGTGGCATAACTTTGTACAGATCATTCATTTTGCCCAGGATTTAAATTTCTCCTTTTTGGAACTGATTCAGCGTATCAGAGAGGATTGTTGTGATAGAAAAATGAAATAATATCTGTAAAATGCTTAGCACAATGGCCTGTCCTTTGAAGAGTCTCTGTAAATAATAATTATAAGGACCAGCTATTTGGTAAAAGAGCTTTAGGGTTTGGAGAGCTGTGGAGAACAGTTAGCATCTTGGGCATTTAAAGAGTTCCATATTCAGATTCTCAAATATTGCAACTGATCTTGCATGGAAATTCAATATGTAATGAGTCTGGAAGTATCAGGAATAGTTATGAACTATTATTATTGCTATTATTACTATTATTATTGCTATTGTTATTTTTTATTCTTTGACAGTTTCATTCATGTATGTAATTAATTTTAGTTCTTTTTATCCCTTACTACCCTACCACATTCCCTCTCCTATCCCATTGAAAACTGTCTTCTGTCTAATAAGTGGGAGTGACATTTTGTTATGAATGGAATGTTAGATATAAATAGATTGCAAGTCCATTGTTAACAGACCCTTCCCTTATAATCAGCAGCCTGTAAAAACCAGATACTACAGAAGTGATTACTGGTCAAAAGGCTGAGGTCTGAATGGTACCCCTGGCCCTGGGTGGAGATACTACATTCCGGACTGCCCTGGAAGGTCACAGAATGACTAGCTGAAGGTCTGGTTCTGTCAATCACATTCACTTCCGTTCTTTGGACACTGTCTGCTCTACAGACTTTAGAAATAGGATAAAGCTTATTTAAGATATACGTGGGGCAATGGTCCCTTTGGCCCAGTGGTCTCGCCCCAGTGGTCTATTCAGTAATAAATTCTATCTGTCCTCTACTCTGAACTCTGTATCTTTTCCAAATTCTTTCCATGGAGATCATAGACCTGGAAGCCTACAGGAGGCCAGCACAAAATCCTGGTGGCAAGAAGGTCTGCAAGTGGGCAAAACACAAAAAGGCTGCTGGGTATTTGGCATCAGAGGCTGCAGATCCTCCCAGCTCAGGCAGAAGAAGGGGGTTGGGGGTTTGGAAGATCTGTTTCTACTTATGGCACTTTAACATCCAACTTGGAAAATTCTGCTCACTCACCACTCGCTGCAAAGAATGTGTTAGCACCACGAACCACACATCAAATCGTCTCGCTGGAGGGAAGACGGCTGAACCGTGTCACTCTCCTGTAGACATGGCGACGTCCCTCAGGAAGCAGCCAGGGAGAGGAGGAGGAGAAGCATCCAGCTGACACTGCTGCTATACTCATGGGGACCCCGTCTCAGCAGACATCCCCCATGCCATCCCTTTTCTTGTTTCGTTCTCTGAGTTGGTGAGCTGGGAAGCTGGGATGCTCCAAGCTTTTACAGGCTCATCCTTCATCTTTAATGACAGTATGAGTTTATTAAGAAGTAGGTGCTGTGTCTTCTCTGCCAGGTCTTGAGAAAGGTTGAAGTTGATTAATGCTCCTAGGGCCAGAAAGGAGAAAGAGGGAGTGTGTCTTCTGCCACTACACAGTGAGGAAAATGAGGCCAAATGGGTATTTGAAGGGTAGCGAGAGGTACAAGTCAGTCACGTGGGGGATAAATGCCTGCATCCTATCCCATTTGAAGGCAAAACACAGTCAGTCAAGGGCTTCTTGGTTTGTAGGGATTTGGGTAATGTTCATTATCAGTCCCTTTGTTTGGGGCAGTCTTGTGTTTTAGGAAATACATGAAACAATGAGTGCTCATCCATTGACCTTCCATTCCCTTTAACCCAAATTTTGCAAGGAACTGACTAGGAAGAGGTTGAATACGATTTCAACTCTTCCAGGGAATATCTACTGAGAGGCTAACTGAGAGTTGATGACCTCCAGAATGGCTAAGAGAAGATCCAAGGTTTTGCTTCTGCTTCTCTATTTATTGCGATGTTGGATGTGGAAATCAACGACCACATCCATGCCTTCATTTCTGCATCAGTAAAATGGAGACAATAATGTCACTCATTCAATTAATATTTGCAGATTTATTGATTAGTATAACTCTACACCAGGAATCATGTTAGGATTCTTTTTGTAAGCGACCTTCATTTATTTTATTTTTGTGTGTGTGTGTGTGTGTGTGTGTGTGTGTGTGTGTGTGTGTGTGTGTGTGAAAAAGCACCGTGTGACCAAGAGCGACTTCAGGAATCATTTTGGATTACTTCTACCTTCTTTGCTTCACTCTTAGATTTCCCAGGCTTCATCCACCAGGGCCAGAAGCGCAAGCTGCTGCCATTTATGCTTGGTGCTTTTTTTTTAACCTGGGACCTGGGATCCAAACTCAGGACCTTCTGCTTGCAAGGCAAAGTCTTAACCCTGGAGCCATCTCTCAAGATCCATGTTATGATTCTTAAAATGGTCCAGATTGAACTTCAAAAGTTCAATACTTCTCCTTGTATCAGAAATCCCTGTGTCACATTAGGTCCTGTTGGCCAAACATCTCTCGTATTACTTGCCCTTCAAGCTTCCAGCTATAAATGAACTCAGAATGACTTCTCATAGGCATTAGCTGACCCTGCCTTCTCTCTTTACCCCTTCTGCATAATTCTTACCTCCTGCCTCAGGGTTTCCTTTTACAATCAAGGTATGGGACTCCTCTAGCCTCTTTTTTTGCATCCACACATACATCACTAGAATGGTGAAGGAGTTAATGCCTATGCAGTAAAACTCTGATCATTAGGTAACAAGATCTAGAGATAAATTCTTCCCTACCTCATTCATTGTCTGGATGGATTTTGCTAAGGTGCCATTTATGCTGCTTCTTGAAGACTCTCGTGGGAAGTCAAGTGATCAGTCATCTTTTCCAGCTGCCAGTTGATAACAAATCCTCACTGTCGTTCTCCATTCTTTCCCACTTCTCCCTTGATTATTTTGCTCCTGAGGATGGTCCTTTAAAAAAAGTAAAAGCACATGCATTTTTCTATCAGTGTCTTCTCTGAGGAACCAGTACCAAGACAGTTGTTTTCACAGTGACTAGAAAACAGATTTTCAGGATAAAATTTTAGAGGTAGATTACCCAGAATCCAATAGCAATAAGGATACCATTGATTTTAGTGAAGGGGGTAGTGACAATCAGTAGTACATCTGAGATATAAAATGCAAAATTATTACCTCTTTACTTAAGTGACTACTTAGGGTGAAGTATTAAAGGACGAAGTATTATAAAGTATGTGATGCCTAGGATGCTCAAGAAATATGTAGGCCTTGACAATCATACTGAAGTCATGCTAGAAGTCTTCACTAATGATAATGGTAAGCTTAGGAAAACTAACATCCAAATCAAGACACAACATGAAAGTGAGCCCCTCTATAGAAGCTTTAAGGAAACTTCCATTTCTTGGAGCTTCAGGACACAGTGCTGAAAAGCAAAGCTAGGGTCTAATTGTAAGAGCACTATACTTGCCAAGAATATATTTATGCTCACATTCTTTTATGTTTGAGTTGAAGCTGAGATGAGAAAAAAAGAGGGCTTAGGAAGCCTACAATAGGAACATTTGGATAAACAAGGCCAAGCGTCTCCAACCTTGAAATTTAACTGAACCTTGTAAGTTGGAAAAATCAATTCCTTTCACCTCGCCAGGAGAAAAAAGTCAACCTCTTGCCTGGGAACCATGTAGTAACTATACCATAGGCAGGTATCTTGCAAAATGATGACTGTTCTCTTCAGGCTCTTCTGCTATTGCTTATGCATCAAGGAACAGCGTCAAACAAACAAACAAAACCCAAATAAATGACAAAAATATCATAAAGTCTAAGAATACCTCAACCTCAGAAATGTAGTTCCTAGTCTAGGAATAAATAGATACACGCATAAGAGATTGCCTCACTTTGTAATATGTACTCCCAGGAACTAGAGTAACATGTATAGATGGGTCTCCATGGGACCAGTATTTTCAAATAGAAGCTAGACGGGAAATCTTTTTGGCATAGGTGACATCACTTATACTCTGTATATACATTACAGCTTGCTGTTAATTTGCTGGGATGATTACTTGATATTTGAACATGAAAATGGCCTTAGTATGCTGAGTAGAGATTTTAGAGCTTCTTCGATGTGGTATCAGAAAAGAAATCAGAAGGTTTAAGGGAGCAGGAAGTTCAAAATGGATGTGCTTATGAGACTGAAGCATTCACTAACCAACCAGGTCTTCCAAAATTGCTCAAGAGTACAGAGTCTTCACTAGAGCATTAAGGAACCTTTGGGTAAGGGAGACACTAGCATCTTTGAGAAACCTAGTGATGGCTTTCCTTTGTGCTTTGAAATTGCTGCTGGAAGACTCTTCCATGGAATTAGGATTCCTAGTGTTGATGCATTTGATTGGCTCAAAGAATGGTAGAGCTTAGCAGCTGCACTTACCTGTTAGAGACATGGCAGATACTGTAGTGGGCAGCAAGTTTGGCGTAGAACTCAAGATACCTTGATTGTGAGTGATCAAAAACCATAACATATTATTCTTCCTTGTGGCACTTGCCAAATTCCATACTGTAAATATTCTCACCGTGACTACTTTAAAACTACCAGTCTGATTTCACTGACCATTAACTTTGGAAGAGAATCATTACTGAGTCCAGCCTCTCCATTGGGCAATGAATAATATATTGTGGTGCTCCTAGAATCGTCTGGGTGTTTCCAAACCCCGCACACACATACACATTACATACATATTTACCATATACATATACATATAAAGGCATATATCTGGAACATATACATGTATATGCTCAACTATAAAATAAAAATAGTTTACTTGATTTTTCCTTGATCTAAGTCAGCAGATAGTTCCAGAGCCAACTTACTGAAGAGAACACTGGATTTCCCTTAGGAAAGACCCTACAATGCTATTGTAAGTACATATATCAAACATCCTCTGGACATTCCCAATAGAAACCTGCGGCCATATGCCACAGTTTCAGGAGAAAACGTTAACTTCTCAGGTACTGTTCAAGATGGGTTCCGACACTATTTAATATGAACTCTGACCTAAAATGCTATCATAGTCCTAAAGTTAGAGAATGCATCCATGGTCATAAACAGAATCCTGACCCTGGACCATCTTACAATGAGTACATTGGATCTATAGGCAGAGTCTATGGCTATATCTCTGATCTCCAAGTGTATACAATTCAGATAGATGCAGCTTCAAAATCCTCACACTGCTTCTCTGATCTGTGAAATAAGAGTCACAGTGCTAGTAACCATCATATAGAGACCCCTGAAACTGACCAACTTCCCACCTTCTACACTTACCAAAGTAGTAATCAGAAGCATAGTCTAGGAGAAATTGCAGAGATTAGTTTACCATCAAAGGCTTAAGCAATGCTAAGTGGTCTCATAATTCTTCATTTAGTTTAAATGGAAACAAAAATACATTAAGGTAGCTTTATGCTAGACGACCATAAACTTAAGGAAGTACTCCCAATCAGTTTTGTAGTGGATATGATGGTCTCTTCATGGAGACAAATTAATGGCACTGATATGCAGCGATTCAGCTGGTGAGTAAGCAGTTCTCATCCACATCGACAAAAAGACCAAATGTAGCCACCTACATATGACAGTCAGTGCTACGCACTCATGTCTTTCTCCAGGTCTGTTACAATTTCCTCTTTTCATCACAATATAGTCCATGTGGATCAGTAGCAACTTAGAGTTCTGCAGAATATTATTATGCTCCACTGCTGCTGATGTTCTACCAGCTACACTACTAGCAGGAAGTGACAAGCACTCTAGATACCTAGTAAAACACATACATATTAAAGAGTGAGAGATTAAAACATAAAAACATTTGGGAGTCTCACATATTTGTAGTGGCTTAGGGGGAACATCAGGATATTACCTTTATAAAAGACAAGTTGTACTTTGTGCCTCCTAGAAGGTGGTGGATTTTGAACTTTAAAGTAGAATAAATTCCACTAGGCGATACTACTCTGTCCAAAATTATTGAATGACTCATGACCAATTTTAAAAAGGATGATGAACAAGAAGAGTTTTGTAATAGCATCAGCCTACCACTGGAGATTTATGATTCAGCATATATTTGAGATATCCATCGTGGCTGAGTTGCTCCGTCGGCAACCTTCATGGAGAGTTAAAGTACAGAACCCAAGGTTCTGCAAAGGGATATAATTTCTGTAACAGAGAAATAATTTCCATTTGAAAAACAGCTCCTGGTTTACACTATAGCAGAAACTGGATGTTTAACCATGGGACACCAAGTGATTAATGGGATTTGAACTACCTGTCATGAGCTGAAAATTATTAGACCTACCAAATCATAAGGTTGGGTGAGCAGCAATAATCAACCATCTAAAGAAATGACATAGAAATTACATTTTTGAAATCAGGCCCAAGAAGGTTCAAAATACATAAATGAATCACACAAACATGTGGGTGAGTATCCCATATCATCTCTCCTAGATATGATATCTCTCCTAGGATTCAAACTTATAACCTTATGGGTTTTGTGAGAATTCAAACCTATGATCTCATAGGCACTTCATAGGACCAAATAATGGAGGGTAAAAAAATTTAGTCTAAGTTTACAGGTAACATGAAGAGCACATTGGAAGCAACAGACAATGAAATTCTACAGAGAGAGACAGAGAAACAGAGAGAGACAGAAAGAGACAGTTGCAGTCCGCCTGCATAGTTGCTGATAAATGACCATCAAACAGCTTAAGGGAACAAGGGGTTTATTCTTACAATAGTCTGGTTACAGTCCTTAGTCCAGCCTGACGGGAGAGCTCACACCAATACCAGGGCTGAGGGAATTCGCCACATTATTACCACAGAACTCTGAGAGAGGGACGATCCTTACTTGTCAGACCAGCACATCTGGCCAAGTATACAGAAGAATGCCAACTCTCTCATCCAGCTCTCTATCTTTTATTCCAGGGCTTAATCCCACCCACCATGCGCTGGGTTCCCTATCAGCTAGACAATCTCCTTCAGGTTCACTCTGGGCTTAACTCAAATACTAATTCTCTATAAATGTGCCCAGAGCTCAAACCCTCAACTGTCAAGTTGACCCCTGTGCCTAACTATGACAATCTCCATAGCACTGGTGAGTGGATTAGTTTGGGGTTGAAAAGGAGTGGGGTTGAGAAATTGAAGGACAAAGAAAAGAGAACAAATCATTATCTTTGCTTTCAAGTGAACACTTCCAAGTGTGTATTGCATAGAAGAGGTTTCCAATAATCAGGTCAGTAGACATCTCGTGTTGTGATGCTCCCAAGCCTCTGTTTAGCCACCCCAACCCTGGCACAGTGCATCCATTAACAAGATGAATGTGGTAACATGAATGAAGATCATGGGCTCACTTTTACCAAGCTAAATAGTGGGCTGCCTCTCTGCTCATCAGTCCATGTGGTATTATTCAACAAAAACATTAGGAACAGAAAACTATTATTATCATCCAATTGTTTTTTAGCACCAGAACTGAAAAATATCTATTCATGCTTAATCTACCTACATTAGTCCATATGACATCATTGAAGACTAAATGACCTATTTTTCTATAAAGGAGATATGATAAATGGCACATGATCATGGGGTTTGCCATCCTCACCATGTGCCCAATCGTCCTATCCTGGTAAACTGTGGGCCTCATAAACTCAGGGAATCAGCTGTTAAAATTTCATCTAAAGCTCTAACTTGGGGACAATACTTACAAGCTCAGACCATGCTTCTTCCGTGTAGACCATTGTACGTGGCTGTCGCCCAATAGCTGGAATACTTGGATCTAAAAAGGAAGTGGAAGCAGGATTGGACTCCCTCATTCTCAAGCATCCCAGCCTGAGAATTTAGATTCTACTCAGAAGTCCTGCCTGTCAGGTTATAGTGCAGTGCATTTTCTTTTCTTTCTTTCTTTTTTTTGAAACCAAGTCTATGCTAAACTTGAAACTAGTGATGGGAAATAAGGTAAAAACTCACAAGTCTTTAACAGAAAAATTCTAGCATTTTTCCATAGTGAGTAATAATGGGGAAGTTGCTGTAGCTATTGCTCTATTTAAAAAAATGAGACTTCTTGGGGATAAAGTTGGGTCTCCCAAATGGCATCCAATCCTAACCAACTGAAAACGTGGCCAGCTTTGAGAGGGATCCAGATAGAACAGATCCTGGGGACCTCACGAATATCCATTTTTATTTGGTACTGTAACAATGGAGAGTAGAGCTTATTTTACGCTCTTACTTTCGGGAACCTTGAAAGACACTCTGTGATTGATTGAATTTGTCACTCATTCCTCTGGGGAGAAATGAGGTCATTTTGTTTTCACGAAAATGGAAGCTTCTAATGGAAACTAGGAGGCAGATATAACCAGGAGAGTATGATGTTCTAGATTCTACCAGAGTGGCCTGTAGTGGACACATTTTTGTATCTCACTTCAGATCCTCTTGGATCTTGACTACATCTTAGTTCAAATTATCACTGTTAAGTATTTATGTTTGAACTTTGAGTTTGATTGAACAAAGTAATTGAAATCTCTCATAGCCTTAACTTGTACTTACAGATACATCACCTTACCTTGTAAGTTATTACAGGACTTTCCTGTTATTTATTTTTCTGTTTGGTTTCCACACATCTGAAACTCAAAAACTTGAGGGTGTTAACATTCTAAGGGGCTGACGTTTGCCTATGAGAGAAGGGAGTCTATGAGTAAATTATTTCTTGTTTCCTCTCACATGGACTGTTACAAGATGTATTTTAAAAAGCTTCTTAGCAGGTGACACCATGAAATCAAGCAATCAGTCACATGTAGCAGCGGCCAGTTAAAAAATTCACTCATATATTGATGTTTCCTCTCTTTCTGCTTAGCACCTACTTCCCTTATGTTTCCTGGGCTTGTGTGCCCTGATAAATTAACATTCCATAAACCATTATCTTAGGCTCTGCTTCTTGGAAATAGAGATGAAGTTGATAAAGTTGCTGTGAGGTGTGGAATTTTTTAAAATGACAGAAATCAAAGTACTTTGCAAGAATATCACACAATAGCCATGTTGTAAATACTCTCTTATAGCTATGTGATTGATTTCATGTTTCTGCTGTATGTATGGTGGAACAGAAAAAAAATCCATTGGGCATTAGAGCAGTTATATTAGTTACTTCTCCTGTTGCTGTGAAAAATCACCCTGATAAAAGCACCTTAAGGAAGCAAGCATTTATTTTGGCACACAGTTTGAGGTAAGGAAGTCATGGCTGCAGAAACTTGAAAAAGTTTGCTCACATCGCACCTGCAATCAGGATGCAAAGAACAATGAATGTTCGTGCTTCCCTAGCTGGAGCACAGGGAATGGTGCTACCCACTTTTAGTAGATGTCTTCCCACCTCAGTTACCCAAATCCAGATAATCCCACACAGGTATGTCTGAGGCTTACCTCCTAGGTGACTTTAGATCCTGTCAAGTTGATTATCAACAGTATCCATCCCTGCAAGTAAACACATAGCATATTCTCTTCTCTGTTAATCTATGAGGATGTTTCTGGGTCCTTTTAATATTTGGATTAGTAGACTGAGTAATGATCAATCTTCCCATTGTGAATGGCTTCTTCATCCAAAATACCCAAGGCTTGAATAAAACAAAAGGCTATAGACAAGAGAAATGACAAACAGCACAAGGTAGTCTGCTTATCTGACTCTATTTCAATGGGATGTTAGATTTCTCCTGACTTCAGACTAAGGCTCAGAATAGAACTGATATCATCAGCTGTCCTGGAACTTAGGTCTTCAGACTTGGACAAAATAGTTCCTTTAGTTCTCTTGGGTTTCTAGCTGACTGCAGGTCTTGGACTTTTTGATCTTCATAGGCTCATAACCTGTGTGAACCAAATTCCTCACACACACCCTGCCTGTTTCTCTGTCTCTCTGTCTCTCTGTCTCTCTCTCTCACTCTCTCTCTCTCTCTCTCTCTCTCTCTCTCTCTCTCTCTATATATATATATATATATATATATATATATATATATATATATATGCTTTTTTTAAACTTAGGATCTGGGGATCTGAACGCAGGTCCTTTGGCTTGTGAGATTAAAGCTTTTGCTACTGAGCACTTACCTATATATTATGGTATCTAATATTGTAGATTAAATACTGGGTTGGTCAGTGTTCCCTAGAGGAAACAACCAGTATGTGAGTGTGTGTAATACCTATATGGTAATATGTTAAGTTTGCTCACATGAACAGAGGCTGGATAGTCCCACAATGGCCATAAGCAAGGCAAAGAGTCAGAAAACCCAGAAACTGTTCAAACCAAGAAACTGGGAGCCTCAGAAAAAGAGAGACCAATGATGCGGCCACAGTCTGAAGTTGAAGCCTTGGACACTGGAGAGTCACTGGTGTGTGTGCTTGATAGAAGGTTGAAGAAGCTCAAGTCTGACATCCATGGGTAATGACAGCATCGGGAGTTAAAGAAGTGAACTTGTACACAGTACTGGCTTCCTCTGTCTCCTGCTCTGATTCCATCAAAGCGCCCCGTCTATTTGATAGTGCCACTCATATGCAAGGTAGGTCTTCCCCTTCAGTAGCTCTTCCATATGTCTATAGCCTCTGGAAATGCTCACACGAACATACACAATTAGTGCTTTATTAATTTCCTAAGCATCTCTCAATCCAATCAAGTTAACAAGATTAATAATCACAAATCTCATACATATATAATGTTCCTATTTCATAGAATATATATTACATAAACATTTTACATAATGCATAGACATAGACTCATTGATTTCTATATGCATCTATAATGAATTGTATAAGTATATTGAATATATACCATATATAATTTATCATTTCACATTATGCATTGTATGCTACATACACAACATATCTTATGGAGATATACATACTTGATATAACACATAATTGCATAAAATTAACATATATTACTTATACCATGTATAATAGTCAATAGAGTTTAATGTCACATAGGATAAATAACATGTAATGAATAATAATTTTCCACAATGTACATATAACAATATATTATATATAATATCTCTCCAGTTGGTTTTATTCCTCTGGAGAAGCCAAACTAAAACAGTTTCCCTGTGTATGAAATGGGCATGCATCCATCTAAAAGCATCTCCTGAAATCATTACAAGGTATGTATAAGGAAGCATATGGAGAACAGATTTTTTAATTGTTATTTATTTACTTATTTTTAAAAATAGCTATATTGAAATGTAATTTGCAGATCGCAGATTTCACTCAGTGCCCAACCCAGTGGTTTTCTTTCTGTTCAGAATTGAGTAATCAGTTCTGCAACCACAAGACCATTGCATACCTGTCTATTGCATCACTGTCCTCCATTGGGAGGGAGAGAGGTAGCAAGACAGGGAAGGAGAGAGAGAGAGAAAGAGAGAGAGAGAGAGAGAGAGAGAGTCTTTCACTTGAAGGAGGATTTGTTTTGTAACTCACACAGCACAGTGGGGACCTTTTCTGACATTTGACTTTAGGGCCAAGAGATTTGCCCTAAGTAGCTGGGATCAGGAGAAGTGAGAGCAATGTAGCAAACAAAGCTTTGGTCTAATATTTCATTTTAACCAAAAATAACTCATATTTATGACGCATGTTAGCATTTACAAAGTATATTCCACAAAGTGTACCTCACCCCCTAGCTCTGTACAGTAAGTATAGTTTTCCCCATTTTACAGACAAAGAAACCGAGTATGGAAGTGCTTGAGATCTGGTCTGAGGTTTCTCAAGGTGTAGACTGGGAGCTCACTTGTCATCTCTTAGTCCCAGCTGCATAGCACAAGCTTTTCTCATTAAGACTCTGTCATAGTTAGGCACAGGTGTCAACTTGATAGTTGGAGGGTTTGAGCTCTGGGAACATTTGTAGAGAATTAATGGTTGAGTTAGCCCAGAGCAAATCTGCAGGAGATTGTCTAACTGATAGGGAAGGCCTAGCCCATAGTGGGTAGGATTAAGCCCTGGAATAAAAGATAGAGAGCTGGTTGAGAGAGTTGGCATCCTTGTGTATACTTGGCCAGACATGATGATTTGGCAAGTAAGGATTGTCCCTTTCTCAGCCATTATGTAGAGATAGTGTGGCCAGTTCCTTCAACCCTGATGTTGGTGCGTGCTCTCCTGTCAAATTGGACTACAAACTAACTAGACTATCATAAGAAAATAAACCCCTTGTTCCCTTAAGACGTTTGATAGTAATTTGTCAGCAACTATGCAGGCGAAATACAACAGACTCCTTAGGCTAAACTTGGTCTAACCTATTCTGTACTGTTTGTTTGTTTGTTTATTTTGCTTTATTGTTGTTTTTGGTCCCTTGTCTAACAGTGCATCTAATGTACTCCAAACCCTTTAGAGAAACAGTCAATGAGAGTAAAAGCTTTTCCTAAGCTCCTAGTACACAGTTTAGCTGATGCCTAATGACTCAGAGGAAACAACAAACACTACACTTGCTTTCTGCCTTGCTGTCTAGTGAGACTACAATTACGTTCCTGTCCTTTCAGAAAGAACACCATCTGCAGGAGACCATTCAAAGTTTAAAGCTTCCTAACACTTAATCGGGTTGCCCCAAAGGCCTACATTAAGTGAATCTCCTCATTCCAAACCCATCCAAATCCCAGGTCGTTCATTCAGGCACATAGAGCTCAACCTCTGAATAGGAACAGTTCTACTCGGGGTCCCTCCTTGGGCTCTGAATGGGTCCTTCAAGGTTGAAGGAGAAAAACATGGTCCAATTAGGAAATCACCACTCGGGAAAGGAAAATAAGAGGCAGCATATGGAAAATGGAGTAAAATTCTGTTAGTGAGGTTCTTCATGGGGGAGGTGAGTAATTTACCAAATGCAAAGCAATCTTTGCATCTGGCCAGTGCAGTGGGACACCATGGAGTAATTGAGACTGAATTACAGAGACTTTGATTGTGAGATTGGCTTTTCTGTAAGGCCACTCAGATGACACCAGCCTCTTGCATTGTCTCCGGTGGGAACCAGAGCAGTTCACATTCACTCTGATTTGAGAATGACTCTTCCTCATCATTAGCATCCCTAGGATGGAATGGAATTGGTGCTGGATTCTAATGAAATTAAATGCTAAAATCTTTCAGTGAGGCCAATAAACATTATCTCCCTTCATCAGACCAAATGAAAGACAACCAGGTCCTTTAAGGGTCATCCATCCATCCATGCCCCTGATTGTCCTTCTTGTAGATCTCCCTGGAGAGTTGAAGGAACAAGGCAATGCTGGATTTTCAGGGTAAATATCACTAATCCACAGAGAGTAAAACTTCTGAAGCCTGGGGCAAGAAAGAGCTCCCTGGCATCTGACGTATGGGTTCAAGGCAAACAATGATCAATATAGTTTCAGGAATACTGTCATTGCTGGGCTGGGAGGTGCATGCTCATGTTCTCAACTGGGAGATAGAGGCAAGAGGTTGAGGAGTTCAAGGTCATCCTCAGCTATATAGCGAGTTGGCAACAAGAAGGAAAGAAAAAGAAGGTTATCATCACCCAAGATCACACCAAGAAGCCATAGCAGTCTCATCCGATTGCTGTCACCTCTCTCCTATCTCTCTGTACATTGGCAGCAAGTCAAGGAGTGAATCACTTTTCCCCCATACACACCTTTCTGCCCCCTGCTGAACCTCCAGAGCAGTTTACAGTTCCCATGGAACTTGTTCCTGGCCACTGAGGTTTTTCCATCCCTGGCTTTTGCTTTCTGTGTTTCAATTTTCTTTTAATAAATGACTGATTTCCTTCGTTTGTTGAGAGGCTATTACTAACTGATCACCAAAAGCATGTCTTTTTTTAAAAATTTTTGCACACTTTACCTCAATTAATCCTCAGCAAATTGCAAGGTAAAAAAATAGCATTTCCATTTCACTAATGAGGAAATAGACACGGAGGCTGGAAGCTTGTCCAAGTTCATAGACATAGTGAGTTTAATGGAAGTAGAGCCCTACATCACATCTGATTGACTCTGAATGTTGTCCCTTTAACTCAGACCGTCCTCAGATTCAAGGACAGCTGCCAATGAAATTCATTCTTTGGGGAAACTCAATTTTGCTTTGTTTTCACTTGAAGCCTTCGGCTGATTGGATCAGGCTCATTTGCATTATAAATCACCTACAGAATGTACTTCACTTAATGTCCACCAACTTAAATATTAATTGTATCTAAAAAAATACTTCACGCAGAACTTCTAGACTAGTGTTTAGCCAAATATCTGGTTTCTATGACTCAGTCTACCTCGTCAATGTGTAAAATCAATCATCATTCCTGGCGCTGCTTTCTTAATTTAAATGTGCTCACTGTCCAACCAGAACCTGCAGGCAAGGATCACTGTCTTGTTCATCTAGGAAGAGATGAACAAGTGATCCAAGCAAAATGACCTTAGTGTAGCTACAGGTAGAAAGAGTGCAGGAAAGGTGCCCAGGCTGACTTTAAAGGCACAGTGACTGATATTTTCATGTTTCTCCTTGCCTGTGACTCCTCTCTTGGTAGCCCTTTAACAATGCACTAAGCAAACAAATGAACCCAGGCAGGAGATGGCAGTGGGCATCTGAATTCCAAGGATTTACTACAAATATTTTGATCAATCAGTTACCAAGTCAGGAAAAAATGCTCAGCTCTTTGCACTTCACCCTACCATCTCCATATGCCCAGGAAAGAATGTTCTGGGCTAGGAGGGCAACAGCCTCCTGAAGAAGCTGCAGCATTATTTCTGAGGCCTCATGAACACAGGATGTGGTATCAGAATACAGAGAGTCCTCGATGGACTAAAATTATCATCTCACTCTCACAAAATGAACTTTCACGAAGAGAAATACACAAGGTCCTATTTAGTTCAAAACAAATAGCATGAAACACCTACCAGGAAGGACCCAAGGAGACCCTCTAATTTTGAATTGCACCTGACTTCTACTTCTGAGTGAAGCTTTTATCAGTGAGGCTTCCACACTAAAATACTCATGGGAATGTAGATACAGATGAACACTCACGACATTAAAAGTCGAGACTGATGTGTAATTTCATGACAGAATCTAAAGGGATTCTCTTCTTTCTAAGAGTGAGGAAGAACTGGAGTTTCAAAAACTTTCCCAGAGTTAATCTCACGTCACCTTGAGATTTTGCCTCATTTGAATGGGGCAGAATCCGCTGGTACTTGCCAACATCTGTGCTCCCCTCTGCTTCCAGGCCCCCCAGAAACTAAGTTCCATGCATAATCTCCTTCACAGTTAGATGCAACCATATGCCCAAGGTTCCGATCAGGTGATATCTTCTCTCGGATTGGTCCATAAAGATTTTCTGAACATATCTTCCATAATCTTTTTTCATTCAAACAATGAAAGAAGCCAGTTCTAGAGACATGGAAGAACTTGGAGACTAGGCAGAAGGACCTCGGGTCCCTCTGTGAGTGAGAGGTTCAGAACCTAACCCAACCTTTTCCCTACACCTGACACCAGCATACACTATGCTCATTATGAGTCTGGTTTATTTCACTTGACATGATCTCCAGTTCTATTTCCCGTAAGTATCACAATTTCATTCTTCTTTTTGACTGCATAAAATTCCACATACCACATTTTCTTTATCCGTTCATCTGTTGATGGGCATCTAGACTGGTTCCATATCTTATCTATTATGAATAGTGCAGCCATAGACACAGGTGTGCAGGGATCTCTGTGGAAAGCTGACTTAAAATCATTAGGGTTATACACATCAGTGGTATAACTAGGTCACTATTGGTAGTTCTATGTTTGGTCTTTTTTTTTAGATACCACCATACTGATTTCCACAATGACTACAGAAGTTTATATTCCCACCAGTGGTACATGTGGGTTCCTCTTCATTGAGATACATTTCTAAATGGCATTTTCTTTCAGGGTTGCAGCCAGCCAGTCACTTGGCACAGAGGCTATTTCTGCCCAGGGCAGGACTTCTCTGAAGGCAAACTTTGTGCACAAATAAAGACTCTGGCTCTTCCTGTCATATCTCTTTCACTTTGTTCACAGTGTCGTGCCTATATCATTAAAGGCTTTTCACGTCTACTTCACGTTTCTTTCCTTTTGGTATCTCTCACTCCATTTTGGCATCTAGTTGACAGAAGTGATTCCAGAACTGGTTTAAGAAAAGCCAGGGCAAACATAAGTTGTTAAAAGCAAAATTATTCACGAAACGCCCTATGGAATGTCCTAAGGAACCATGGCACGAAGCAGTGTTTTCACCGCTCAAATTCTCACCAGTTGTGATTTAAGAAACATCTCAAGGTGGGAGATATTTTGGCATCTAGGCTATGAGGGCAGTGAAGGAAGAGAGAGAAACAACACATATAATGTCATTGGAATTAGCTGCTTATTGCAAAGTTGGATGAATGGATGAATGTCATATAGAAGCATCTAAGTATCTAGACATGGTTAATAGTTAAAAACCAAGTGTGAGGAACAAGGACCCCTGGGTTAAAGGCCCTCCTCTTCTGCAATGTGAGGTAGATACCACTCACAATCTCATTAAGGTCATGAAGGATTAGAGATGTTTTAATGGCTTAACCAAAGTGTTTCTGTATGAGAATATATGAATTCATACTGGGAATCCTTAGAGACCTAACTAGTGGTTTAGGATATCAAGGTGTCTCTAAAGATTCCCACAAGTTTTCAAAGCTTCAGAGTAGCCCATCTTTCTCTATTAAGATTAGGAAAACAGTATGGAGATCTCTCTCATAAAGGCAAAATAGACACCCTGTAGGAGACAACTCTATCTCTTTCTTACTACCATTCAGATATTTAGGGGTAAATATCTATGTAACCAGATAGGGCCATGCTGGGTCTGATAAGGGAAGGAAAAGATATATACTAAGAGGATTGTGAGAATTTGCCAGAAGTTCAGGCCAACGGCATACTCACAGGATTGGATTCTTAGGATTAAGCGTGCTCACAGAGACTAGGTAGACAAGAGTTCATTGACTTTGGAGCAGTGCTCTAAGAAATGAGATTTAACACTCTGGTAAAGACTCCAGGGGGACAAGTTACCTACTTGAGTGGTCTATAGAAGCCTGGCGGAAGCCATGGTCCATGCTAAGTCAAGCCGAAACTTCTAAATTGCCTTGTCTGATGGAATCATGAATTTAAAAGGTTGGCGCAAGTAAAGAGAGTCATTTAATGATTATATAGCTTGGGAAAGCAAGGTCATCAGGGTGGTCCGGTAAGATGGGTGCCTGCATTAACTGTAGCTACCCTCTGCAAGGCCAGGGGTGCCAGTAGGAGAGATTGGCTACCAAATAGTTCTTCATCAAGCAACAGAAGTCAGGTGACAACATCTATTCATATAATGACTGGCAAAGTCAGAGTGACACTGAAAGGAGCCCGAACTACAGAGTTGAGGAGCTACTGAAGACAACACAGAGGCCCTCAGGGCAACATAAGTGGGCAGCCAATAAGAACTTTGTGTAGTCCATATAGTCAAGAGAAGGGGAGGACATATAACCAGGAAATCGGTTGCCCTAAGAAAAGGTTTGAGACAGGATCTCATGTAGTCCATACTGGCCTCAAACTCACTATGAAGCTGAGGATGATCTTGTTATTGGCCCATCATAGGTATGCAAGACAAGCGCCTCACCAATGAATCTACATTCTCAGCCCCCACTAGGCCTACTTTCTTGTAAAGTCAATTTCTAGATATGGAAGCTATATGATAAAATGGGCATGTTGTACACATAAAGGAAAGGCTAACACTCCTGAAGAACAGTTGATACTACATCATCTTTCAAAGAAGCAGAGTCTGAAGGCCCCTTTCACATCTCTATTTAGTTTACCAGTCTGACCAGTGGAGATTGGAGTGATCTGGAGGATGACTGCAGACTGCCACAGAGCAAGTGGAGTTCTAGTCCCAAATGCATCCGTCGACAGAGATTGGAAAGCTGTATGAAGCTGTCAAAGAATAAAAATAAGCTAAAAGAAATAAGCATCCTCTTTTAAAAATTAATATTAATATTTAATTTTCTTAGTTGCAAACATAATGGGTAGTTGTCTCTACCCTCCTCTCTCTTTCCCTTCTTCGCTCTAACTCACTTTCTTTCCTGCCTGTCTGCTTCTGTGGGCCCCAGGGTTCCCTTTGCATTGTCTGTATTGGCATGGGTTCGGGTTTCTGTGGTAGATTAAGTGGCCCTTCCTTGGGTAGACTCACTGATAGGGGTGCTGTCCTTGACCTGACTAGACCAAATCCCTAAGGTTCCATCTGCATATAAGTATTTCTCCTGAGTTCCTCGCTAGTCTATGGGGAACGTTGATGTGTCAGTCATAGTGCAGGACTGGTGAGGATAAATCTCATCACAGTAAGTTCCTGGATGCAGCAGTCCTATCCTGAGTGGAATGTCCTAGCCAGACACGGACCTTCCCACCTTTAGGCTTTCACAGTCTTACCATCCTTCTTCTGCAAGATCCTTGTGCCTTAGGATGGGGAGAGGTTTGTTGGCCTGATTCTGGTTGAGCATTTCAAGGTCACCGGTATACTGCACTCTGGTTGGTTGTTGTCTATTTCACTGCTTTTGAGTTGCAATAAGTTGTGTCTTATTTGGGTATTGAGATCTTTTGTTTGTGTGTGTTGTAAGAGTTTCTGTTTGATACATGGAACACAAACAACAAATGCTAGTGTGGATGTGGGGAGAAGGGAGCACTTATACATTGTTGGTGGGATTACAAACTTGTACAATTCTTTTGGAGATCAATTTGGAGGTTCCCAAAAAGGTTAAAAACCGAATTCCATATGACCCAGCTATACCACTCCTGGGAATATTCCCAAAGGACACTGCATCCCGCAACAGAGTTACATATCCAATCATGTTCCTAGCAGCTCTTTTCACAATAGCAAAGAAGTGGAACCCACCTCCACAGCTAACAGTTGACAAATGATTAATGAAAATGTAGTACATGTATACAATGGAATACTATTCAGCTATTAGGAATGATGAACTAATGAAATTTGCCAGGAAATGGATGGAACTGGAATAAATCATATTGAGTGAAACATCCCAGATGCAGAAAGACAGACACTGTATGTTTTCTCTTACAAGTGGACTCTAATATTAAAAATAAACACCCTCTTACCAGTGGATCCTTGTCCAGTTCCCTATTGATTCTAATTTTCTGCTGTCGACTTAGTTAATTTCCCCTCTTATTTTATTGTTTCCTTTTCTAATTTCTTTGTTCAAATTCTTATTTTGCTTATTTTATTGTTCATATTTAATAACTAAAGCATTTTGTTTTAGGTGTTTTATTTTAGGTGTTTGAGCAAAACTTCATTGTAGGTTGCTTCTCAGCCTTTGCTCGTGTAACAAGCATCTTTTTTGCTTGTGCACACATTTGAATGGTTTGGAAAGAGTGCTACTTAGAATTAAAGTGATTGAGTCAATGGATGTGCACATTTAAAAAAAATTGTCACACCACTGTCCAAGTTGTTTTCTCTCAAAAAGCTATCACAATTTATACTTCTAGACTATTTTATTGGCAAAATATAGACAACAAAGACATGACACTCAAGATCTTTTATGTGCCAATAATATTGCAGTAATTTATAAAGCAAGATAAGTGCTATTATTATGAAGGAAATTTTATGGTTTAAATTAACAATGAAGTGGGAAATTTGGAAAAACAAAAACAAGAATATGAAGATCATAGCATTATAGTCCAAATGCCATTGTATCCATAGTAAAGTGCTCCAAGTTAGAACTTATAGCATAGTTGCATAATAATGATATTATGATATAATAAAACCAACCATGCGTCAGGACCTAAAATAAAATTAGTATCTGGCAAAAATCAGAATTTGTATTGAAAACCATCCTGATTACAGTGTAATCAAATTAAAATTAAGATAAACATGTAAATGTATTTATATGAGTCTTAATCACTTTGATTTTTATTTATTTATTTTGCATACATTTGTGTGTATGCATGTGTATGTGTATGTACTGTACATGTGTGAAGAGGTATGTGTGCAAGAGTACACTTGAGTGTTTATGCCTGTGGAGGTCTAAGAGTAACAATGGGAATCATTCTGGATTACTCTTCTACCCAATGCTTTGCTTTAGAGTTTCTCAGACCAACCATCCACCATATCCACCTAGCATATTTTACATGGGATCTGAGGACCTGAACTCAAGTCTTTTTGGTTGAGAGGCAAAGGTTTTAACCACTGATTCTTCCCAGCCCTTTCGATCGCTTTTAAATAAAAATATCCCCACATAACTACTAGATCAATGGGAAGATCCAAGATCACAATTGCCAGTTTTTTAAGAAAATAGCAGATACTTCATATGCCAATATTTATGGAACATAATCAGTTGTGCTCAAAGCAAAACTCATGAAATTGGATTACAAAACAAGGTGTGTATGGGGGGACAAAATTATCTTTCAACTCAAGAAAATAGAGAAATAAAAGTGAGATTAGAAGGCAAATTTGAGGGAGGCAAAAGGAGAAAATAATGAAAAGCAAAAAGGTAGTTTGTTGAATCCAACAAGTGAACCATTAAAACATTTACAACTGCACCTGTCTTTGGCAGATGCAGTGAAGACCTAGGGAAGACTTTGACACGTGGTCTTTTGGGAGACATTAAGATCCAAATTATAGCACCAAAATACCTCAAAACTAAGTCATAAAGTACAGCACTGCATTCATTTCTTTTCTCACTACTATGACAAAACACTGGACAGAAATGGCCTAAAAAAGGAAGGATTTGTTTTGATTTACAGTTTCTGAGATTTCAGTCTGTAGGCTATAGCCACTGATTCTGGACTTTGTATAAGGTAGGCAGAACATCATGGCGGCAGGAGTGTGTGGAGGAGACTGTTCCCCTTATGGAAGACAGAAACAGGAGGAAGGGACAGGAGGGCCAAGTATAAGTTTCAAAAGGCATGTCCCCAGTGACTTTTTTCTGGAACATTCTAAGCTGAAGTCAAACATGTCACACTTAAGGTTGTGAGGGGCATTTCATACTCAAATCCTAACAAGCACAAAGGAAAGATGGGACAAATGCCAGCCTGATTTTGCAGAAGCAAAAAAAAATCTTACTCAACATGCTTACAAAACTAGGAAAAAAATTTAAATTATTAAATAAAAATTAAATAAAACTTACCTCTCCTTTCTCCCACAAAAAAGATATCAACCAAATTTAAATGAGTTTGAATGCAAAAAAAAAATAAAGTTTCTTTTAAAAACTCCTAAACATGAAGAAAATCAACAAAGCTTAAGATCATATTATATTTAGATTAAACCATAACTTAAAAATCTTGTTTTTTTAAAATGCAGAGACAGTAGAATATTGAAAAATATATTATGATAATTTATAGCATGAAAGAATCATTGAGAGATCCAAGGATATTTCTTAATAGATACCCAGAAACCAAATAAAATTCAAAATCTCATTTGGTATAGTTATTTTTGAAAACCTCTGAGGAAACTGTGGAGAAAGATACTTCCGTAATAAATGACTTTTCGTCTTGCTCTAATACCTAGTGTCATACTTGGCCCATTGCACAGTCACACTTGATTATGTCTTACACATAGCTTCATTTCTGTTACAAACAATGCAGGATTGCCTGATGTCAGCAGCATTATTTATAATCAACACTATCAGAGTTCTGAAATCTCCAGCTAAGTCAATAAGGCAAGATGTACAGACAATAATAGAAATGACTGAAACTTTATTGTGTGTTTGCTGTGTTCCGGACACTGTTCTGAGCACTTTTCAGCATAAGTTTGATTCCCATGATAACTCTATGAGAGTGTCTAAAACATTCTTTTTACAGATAAGCAAATCTATCGCTGGGTGTTTATGTAACTTGCTAAGGTGAGTAAACATAATAAATATTGGGAAGCAAGGCTGCGACAATCAGAACTTGTGCCTGCCATTCTTGGCTTCCTAGAAAGCCCAAGAAATAGCTAGAACTTGCTTTGAAAAAGTAAGACTTGATAACAAAGCATCCTCTACCCCACCCCTCTCAATCTCTAAGCTGCAACGGGAGTTATTAGGCTAAGCAGATGTTTCATTTAGTCCTGGCAAGAGGGCAAGATGTCTGTCTTCCCATTTACTCGTCTTAATCTTAATTGCCACCTGTCCTCCCTGAGAAGTCTGTCTCTTTGACTTTGCTCCCACTTACAATCAAGGCTTGAGCCCCAAAGACATCTGGAGTCCTAAAACCCTCTAATGATAACCAGAAATAAACACAAACCAAAATAAAACCTCTTTACAAATCTCTGACTATAGATGATGTGTCTCTGCAGAGTCCTGAAAACTCTAGGTCCTGGGTTTAATAACAGTGGAAGGGGAGGCAGAGCTGGCAGAAGCACAGCCCTGTGAAGACCCACATTCTAATTTCAGCCCTGACTCAGGCTGTCTGTCAGTCAGTCAGTTCCCGCATTACAGTGCCCCCATCTGACTTCTCTGAGATCTGGGTCCAGGGACCAGTGGGCGTATATCTGTGGCAGCTTAGGGAGGGCTCAAGACCAACTGAGGTAAGCAGAAGACTCTGAGCAGCTGTGGAGGCAGTAGCCGTGGGCAAGGAGAAGAGGAATGAAGTATGAATACAATGGCTAGAGCTGGCTCCATCATGGACATCTCTGTCCTTGGTCCCTGTGTGGTCTCTGACCTTCCAGGAAAACACAGAGCTGAGTAGAAAACTCACTGTGCCAAGATCCCAAACCTGAAAGATCTGCACCCAGGCACCAGTCATGACCAACTGTGTGTCTTGGGCAAACCCCTTCATCTTTCCGAACCTGTACATTTTATCTACCAGACAGTCATGGAAAGCAGTGCATAAAGCTATAGAGGCTGATCAAGAATGTAAAAAAGTCTTCCTGAGTCTCAGTTCTGATATGTTCACTTCAGTGTTCTTATATTTCTTGAGCATATGCTGAAGTCCCAGCAGTGGCCTGAGTTCTCCAGTACTGTGTTCGGTGAGTTTCTACTGTAGGATTTACTCTTCCTACTCTAAACTAGACTCCTAACTACAGTGGGCATTCAAGACACTCATACTTCAATCTATCAGATGGGAATGTCTATTACATCACAGGGTTTTCACAGGATTCTCATGGATAGAAAGGAAAATATGGAAATACTGTGTAAGCGGAAGTGAGTACAAAGGTTCTCGTGGTCATTTGGCCAATGCAACTGAAAAACAAAATCCCTCTTAATTGTCCCTATCAGCTATCAGCAACACAGGTGAAGGGATGCCATTCTCACATTGTCTTTGCAAAGAGACAGCATGTAGGGAGCATGAATAAAAGGATCCCGTTGTTTTGATTACCAACCATGTCCCCACAGGCTCATGTGCCTGAGCACTGGCCTCCCAGATGGCAGTGCTGCTTGGGAAGGCTGCGGAATTGTTGGAGGTAAAGCCTTGCTGGGAGAAGTAGACTTCAAGGTTTTATAGCCCGGCTCCACTTCCTGTTCTTTCTCTGCTTCCCGACTGCAGAGGCAACGTGAGGATCTTGCTCCTGCTGCCATGCCTTCCGCACCATGATGGACTCCAGCCTTTGGATGGGGGCGGGTGAGTGCTGTTCTACGGTGGCAGCCACAGGGCCCTCCACCCCCCAGACAGCCAATTGTGCTACAGGCGGAACTGAGGGACCTTTTCATTCATCCTGCCAACTAAAGGCATCTGCAGCTGAGTGGTTCTGATCCTGGAAAACAGCCTACCCCCCATTTCCCTTCCCCCTCCTCACCATCTTTCCATCTCCGTATGTGCTTCCAACTCACGAAGCATTACATATTCTCATCCTCATTCTGCAAACCCTTTCTGCCTACAGATAGTCTCAGAGGAGGCTTTAAAGAGAAATCAGGGCCAATCACCTTCTACCTTCTGCATTTCCTCACCCCTTTCAAAACAACAACAAATGTATGTCATACCACTTATAATACACTTGAAACTATAATCCAAAGAATCAAGGCCAATGACAGACGGTGGCCATATTTACCAGGGAACCCAAGACAGGGGAAGCAGTAAATAGCAAACAGGGAGGGGAAGAAATGGATTTAAAAAAAAGAACAAGAGGAGATTCTTTCCTCAGTCATACCATCACACTGTTTTCTGAGTCTTAAGGGTCATGTCCAAAGACAAGACTTGGAGGTAAAGGGCAGAGGGAATTCCAGCCCTCCTCGGCACCTCAAGCAGGAATCCCAGCATTTGGCATGGCTGCATTTCCAAGAAGGCTAGAAGATGGGTTTGGAGCTCTTCAAAGTGCTGACCAGAAAATTCCACTGATTTGTGGATATCCAAGTGGGGATGGAGGAGGAGGAGGGAGAGAGGAGAACGGGGAAGAGGAGGGAGAGCAGCTAGTGGAAGTAAGATAGTCAAGAGGAGTTTCAATGGGAAAAGAGGGAATAAAGGTGGAAAGGGCACAGTGTTTTACTGCTTGCAAAAAAAAAAAAAAAAGATGGGAAGCAAGCTGAAGGCTGAGGATGTCTGAGCTCATCCTCTCCAGCCAGTCACCAGAAACGTCTCCTGCTGGGAGAAATTTGTCTACATGACATGGAGATTAACACTTGAATTACAACGTGAGGTGACTCACCTCTCAGGAGGTCTGGGCAATCGCTGAGGTTTGTGTGAACTAGAGGGGAATCTATTATCAAGCCGTCTGTCTTCATCCTGCAGCCGAGTCCCGGAGGTGTCTTTGCCAGTCTGAAGATACAAGGGTAATGTCCCATGTAATTCCCTGGGCTCTGAGTGATTGGCACAGGCTTGGCCCTGTGATCTTTCATCCTAGTCTGATTCTAGCCTCCATTTGAATTGAACGCTCCGGGTCTGGAGGATGTGGGTTCAGAATTCTGGCTTCCGACATGTAGGCGATGGTGAGCCGCCCCAGGGTAGCCACCTGATACTTGCGAACATCAGAAACCATGGGACAAACAAAATGAAAGCTTCTTCCAGGGACAAAACTAGAAGTAGCTCCCAGGTTACTATAATAGAATGTTCTATCACGGGGACAGAACCTAAGCTCAAAGCTTGCCTTGAAGATCCAAGGGACACCTCATAAGTATTCTGTGTAGGAAAAAGACTTCTAGAGTCACTGTTCTCTAGAGACACAGTCTGTGTTCTGTTTTCCTAAGCCTGCGCGCAGCCTCGCTGGAATAGTTGGTTTCATCTTCAGCTCATCCTCTCTGCAAACCTGCTGGAGAGGATGGTTGTGATTCTCCTCACTGCTCCCCAGTTCATCCCTTCCTGCTTTTCACCATCCTCCCAACATAGCCTCTAACCTCTAGACTTGCCTGTGGCTAGTTCTTCAAGACTTCCTAGAATTTCTCTTCTGTCAAACTAGCCCTCTGGGTATTTGAAGAAAACAGGTACCTCTGTTGTGAGATTTTTACAGCCACTTAAGATGTCTATTTCTTGGTTGTACTTTCTGCAAAAGTTGCCAAAGCGTCTGAAAACTTACCAATAAAGATGCATCCCCCACAGGGAAAGTGCCTGCAAGATCGTTCCGCTAGCTGAAAACTGCCTTCCTAGAAACAAATGCACTGACTTGTTACTTATATCCAAGACCGCTTTCTTCAGAACAGCACCTGAGCATTTCCGAGAGAACTTGGGTCAAGGATATGCCATATGGAAGCAGGTCGCAAATGGTGGGAACTATGGGGTGGGAATTAAACTCTATCTTAACCCATCCGAGAAAACTTAAAGAAGCCATTCAAGCTGTCAAAGCCTCAGTTTCCGCCAAATTCATGAGATAATTAGAACTTAATATGACTGCTCTGAGAAAACACATGCATGAACACACATACGTTCATGTTCCAGCAGTCATTGTACAATAACCATGGTTCAACCACGTAGCTGGAAATTCTTAGGTGAATGAAGCGTGATCTTTCCCTGGAAGATGCTTCTAGCTTAGCAGGATGATGAGCATCAATCATAAGTTAGAGTAAAAAAATCCCTTCATACTAGATCATGCTCAGGACTCTAGAGAGCCCAGAGGGCCATTGAAGCCAGTCCGTTGCAGTGTAGGAAAAGGGGAGGATAGAAGAGACAAGATGAAGGAGGGCAGGGAAGGAGAGCATCCAGCGTAGAGGGAATAAATCAAGAAAAAGTACAACAGCAGAATTCTGAGATCAATTGAAAACCTTGTTACTTTTTCTGTTGCTATGACAAAATATACTGCCAAAAACGACTTAAGGAAGAAAGGAATCTCAGTTCCACAGCAATATCCCACTTCTCTGGTACCAAATTTTGTCCTGGTTTCACATTTTGCTGCTGTGATAAATACATGACAGACAATTTAGGAGAACAAGGCGATTTTTTACTTCAGCTTAAATTTCAGTTTAGAGTTCACTACAGCAGGAGCGTTCCTGGCAGAAGTCAAGGGAACTGGCCACACTGTATCCACAGAAAGAACTAAAATACAAGTAAAAACCAATTCATACCTTCTAGCTGGCCAGTCTGTCAAATTCCAACCAGCTCTCTTAACCAGAGAACGGTCTCACCCACTATATGTTAGGTCTTTCCACATCAATGAGATGATCCCTTATAAGCTTGCTCAGAAGTTTGCCAATAATTTTTCATATATGTGCCGAAATGCTGAGTTCTCAGTTGACCAGTTGATGCACAAAGCTGACAGCCCCAGAAGAGTTTTTCTTTGGTTCACAAAGGGTTTTTCTTTGGATATATGTCATCATGACGGTGAAGTCCAGGCAGCAGGGGCTGAGATAGCTGCTCACATTACATCAGCAAGGACAGCGTAAAGAGCAGCTGTGTCTAGCAGCTTTCTCCTTCTTATGAAGTCCAAGCCCCCAGCCCACTTTCAGAGTGGGTTTTTCCACCTCAAATTTCTCCTTTTAATTAACCCGATTGAGATAATTCCTCAAATAACTTTATTAATATAATCCCTCCCAGGTCCATTAACCCAATGTGATTCTAGATTCTGTCAAGCTGACAGCCAACACTGATCAACATGACACGTAGGTAAATATGACTGATTAAGGATTTCTAAAGCTTAAATTGTAGGAACTTGTCAGGGAACAGGCTGAGAAATACGCAGGCACTAAACCATGCGTCCAGCTAAGGAGCTTGGGGTTCCTTTTTCAGGCAACACACCCCAGAGGGCTTTAAGTAGTTAAGTGAGATGGTCATTTCATGTGTGGGCCCCTTGGGGAGCGATGCTGCAGGTGGATCAGAAAAAGACAGAGAGCAGAGAGTGCCCTGTGAGCCGAAGACAATGCATATCCAAGACACACCCGTCCTGCACACCCGTCCTGCACACCCATCCTGCACACCCATCCTGCACACCCGTCCTGCACACCCGTCCTGCACACCCATCCTGCACACCCGTCCTGCACACCCATCCTGCACACCCGTCCTGCACACCCATCCTGCACACCCGTCCTGCACACCCGTCCTGCACACCCGTCCTGCACACCCATCCTGCACGCCTGTCCTGCACACCCGTCCTGCACACCCGTCCTGCACACCCGTCCTGCACACCCGTCCTGCACACCCGTCCTGCACACCCGTCCTGCACACCCATGGTTATCCCAGGATGGCTGCTGGGCCCCACAGTGGGCTGGGGCTCCTGACAGGACTTCATATTGCTCTCTCTCTCTCTCTCTTCTCTCTTTTTCTTTCTTCTCTCTCTCCTCTCTTTCTCTCCTCTTTCCTCTCTCTTTGCACCTTTTTCTCATTCTTTCATTTGCTGACAATTTCATACAAGTATATAATTAATTTTGTTATTTTTCATCCCATGAATTTCTCTCATTTACTTCTTTCTCACTCTGAAACCAGTGCTCTACCCAATAAGCTTTCTACCTTGTTGTTGTGGTGTGTGTGTGTGTGTGTGTGTGTGTGTGTGTGTGTGTGTGTGTGTGGTCTTACTGAGATTAATCATGATTGTTTGCATGAGCCTGGCTCATGGAACATCATGGAAGAGGAGGCAGGAAGATTAAGATTCAAAGAAAAAGAGACAAGTGCTGGGAAACTCTGTCTTCTGATATGACCTGACCATGACACTCATGAACTCAGCTTGGCTGTGATTACTTGCACAAGACCTGTGCGTGGCTGGGCCCGTTAGCATTCTATCTTACATGCATGAGCGTGGCAGATTTCACCCTCCCTGAGGGTCTATGGACAGGCAATGGTTGCTATGGGAAGGGTTGTTATTTTCTTCATGGTGTAGTTACTGATAAGTTGCCTGTACTGCAGAGTATTTTCTAATGGCTTCTCTATTCTCAGATACTCTCAATGCAAGGAACACCCTGAAAGGAAGTCTTGAGTAGACTGCCACAGAAGTCTCTTTCCTATACTAAACAGTCAACCTATTTTCCAATAAGCTGAACAAGACATCAGCCCCCAAGGTTTAATACAAAGCTAATGTGTTATTTGACAGAGTAAAGACTCTAAAAGTATTCTCACAGTCTGGACCAATGATTAAAACCAACCATGTGAACTTAAGCAGATAAATGGTAAGCCTTGCATCGTCCAGGTGAATCACATGGAAACAACTCTGAAGATATCTGGTTGGTGGCAGCAATAATTATGTCCTCATCAAACATGTACTGAGAACTCTAGATGCCAAGCTCCCTGCCCCCTGTTCTGACTTCTGTCACCATGTGTGGCATGTTTCACTAAAGCTAGGTCTGCTTCCTTCTCACACATCAGCTTTTCTGCCAAGAAATTAAGTCTTATCTCTATAGCCCCAGAGCTTAGCGTAAGTCCAAGGAAAGACAAAGACCTTTTTGTTGTCGCTTGAGGCACAGTTTTGCCAGGAAGCAGATACTGTCCCTGAGGATGTGATTCTCCTGCCTCAGGCCTCTCCAAGGCTGGGGTTACAAGTGTGTACCCCCCTACCAAGTAACAAACACTTCCTGATGCCTGTATATGCAACTTGTTTCCATTTATAATCTGTTTAATTTTTACAATGATCCTGTTACAATCAGTTCACAGCAGACAATTTTAAGGCTCAGTTAACTCAGTTGTCTATGATTTTTTGAGTATGTATTGACTTTATTAATTTTAAATTGTATTAACCATGAATTCATGTGTTTTTGTCACCTATTGCTGTCCTGCATCCTTTCCCACCCTTCTTGTCTTCCCCTTTTCCTTCCCTTCCTAAATCTCCCAACGTGTGAGCTGAATCATGCCTTCGAAAGGAACAGCTGCCAACTAGAAGACCACATTAAGCATGGTAGATATATCATGTGTATCATGTTTCATGTACATGGTGAATCATCGGAAGAATGGGGAAAAGACGTTTAGGTTGATAGGAAAATAGGTATTGTTCCCAAATGCTTGACGAAGATGCAATTTCACAGCTTTCCTATGAAGTCTGTAGACAACTGCTGGTGTTGACACGATTTCTGAGTGTTAGAGAGGTTATAGAGAAGAGAGCTTTCCATTCAGTGTATCCCAAGGCATTGGGCCTTTTATATACACCTGCTGTAATTCTGGTAATACACCTGCCACATCCTCTCCAGATCAGAAGAGGCCTAAGAAGTTTGATCAGTGTAACTCATAGATGTGGAGTTGGCCTTGTGTGGCACGTCTTTGGTCTTTCCCTGTGCTTTCCTTGTGGTTGCGTTGAGTCAGGGACGGGGAGCAATTGTGATTCTGGGCCTTCTTAATGACATTTCTCCCCGTGAAGAAGAGAGTCTACAAGTTCAGGAAGAACTCTTCTACTTATTATGCCAACTTACACAGACCTGTTAACTCAGCCCAAGCATCAGAATCCAGAACTGACTCAAGAAGCTCAAGAACTCAGTGGAAGACAATGGAAGGCTCTTCCTGGCCCTTTGTAACTGAACCACGCCTACCTCACTGTTCATTGCTACCCTGCAAACCACTCACTCATTTTCCCAGGTAGATTTTAGTGATTTGTTCCAGCCCTTTTGCCTACTTGCTTCAGAACTTAGATATCATTGCCCATCAGTGACCCCTGACCCTCATCTGGTATCAGCATCCTTCCCACATACACGCACCCCCTGTGTCCAGCTCTAGCCCAGCACTCTCCTTTCACTGGAGTATTCTATAATCCTTTGAAGGCGGGACAGGGTTGCTCCCTTTTTGTGTCGCTGGGCACAACTAGCCACCGGTGAGTAATATTGTTCAACGGCAGGCTTATTACTAGAATTACAGTAGGTGTATATGAGCATTCCGTATGAGCATTCCAAAGTCCATGTCAGAAAGCATTCCCATCGAGCTTAATCACACAAGTAGTGGGTAGGGTGGTTAACCTAAACTGTTATAAAGTCTAGGGCTGGGAGGGCAGCTCAGTCAGTGGTTCAGCATAATATGTGGGAACCCTGAATTCCATCTCCAGCATGAGTGGGGGAGGGAAAGGCCACCCCCTACATAAAATCCATCTACATATAGCGCAAGCTTCCCTGTCCCTCAGAGAGACTATCATCTCACTTCATGTAATCTCACAGAAGGTCCCCAAGGAAGTGACTGGCTGCCGACAGCAGCTACCTGCCTTCTGACTGTGATTTAGAGGGTGTGCCTCCCATGGTGTTTTTGGGGTCAGCACCCTGTAAACATTTCACAGATTCCTCCCTCACTCCTGAATTCTGTCATTAAGAACGGATGCTGCGAGGCCTCAAGTGAAACACTAGTTTTTTTTTTTCCCCTTAATCGCTTTTTCCAGACTACCATCCAGACAGCCAGTCTTAGATCCATCCGTCTAGTGACTTTAAGACACTCTAAATATGTAAATATGTTTTGTTACATCATTAAGTTTGTAAGAAACAAGACATTAATTAGCATTAGCATATTGAATCACTTAGGTGTCAGTAGCTAATATGGCTAATTGATATTTAATAAGTCCTGCTATCTAATTTACTATGAATTGCATTAAATGTTAATTAATTGCTTAGTTATTCTTTACACAATTATTATATGCTAATGTGCATTTAATAGCTTATTATTTGGGTGATTGTCCTAATGGTAACCAGTCACCTGTTCCTGCTGGTTTGAATTTATTTGAACCATTCTTAAAATCATTCTCATAAACATAATAAATGAGTGAATTAATACGATTTCGAATTATTGGGAAAAATGGATTTTTGAGGCTGTGATCACATTGGTTGAACTTATAGGGGTTCGCTTATCTACTATCAGCATCCATAACACTCTATTAAGTTATTTAATCTAGCTGTGGTGAACTAGCACTCCTCAGAGAAAATTAGTATTGGTCCATGTTTAAATCTTAGAAGGTTCGTTAACGGAGTAATGTGGCAGACACAAATGCAGGTGTGGTTTTGTTTGCATTAGTAGAAGCACAGTTTTTAAATCAAAGAGGTGGGAGACATGGTCTGGCCATACTTGGGATATTTTGTCCACTCCGGGAATGACACACTTAAGGAAATATGAATTGCATCACGTAAAGAACTGGGGAAAAGTCAAAGTTGTTTTGTCAGACTTAAGAGGCAAGATGAAACCAGATGTCTCTGGAATAATGAGCTCCCCATCACTGAAGGTCTTGGCAAAATTCTGGGATTTGAGCTTCGGATGGGTAAGGGCTTCCCAAGGCCTTGAAGGCAGAGATTCCATGATCCTCACGGTGACTGTGAGCTTCGTCCATCTCGTGTCCTCGTGGATACAGCCTCACGCCACATTATCTGATGCACAGTTCACTTTGGGAAAATCCTTCCGCGCCTATGTTCACTCTGCATTCACCCTGATCCGTGGCCTGACAGCGGCCACTCTCTTGCGTCTGGCTTTCTTTCAGGTGTCCTCCAGCAGACTGCGTGCCAAGGGAGGCTCCGAAGGGACCAGCTGAGCCACTGCAGTCATTTATCACTGGCGGGGCAGGACAGGACAGGAGAAAGGGCAGGCGCCTGGCAGGCAAATAAACTTAATGAAGTTTGTAATGGACTGCGGAAATATCAGCCGTGTGATCAAAGCAGGAATAAGCCACAAGACACTATTAATTAAGACTCTCCCCCTATCTCCTCTCCGCACTTCCTCCTCCACCGTGGCAGGAGCTGCTCTAATTGTTCTCAGCCTTTCAAGATGCAAAGGAGGCTTTTCCTCCCCAGATTTCAAAAGTGTCCTTGGGGGTCAAGTGTCTGTTGCCATCACTACACACCCCTTGGGTGCACACATTCCAACTGTGCCCTCTGCAAGCAGGAGAGGTGTGTTATGCTGAGTAACTGCCCCTAGGACTCCGTGCCCCCCCAATATCCTTGTTCCTCAGAATGCCCTTGCTCTCACAGATAGACTTTGGGACACCGTTGCTCCACTTTTTTCTCCATATTCATGATATGTTGCCCACTGACTCTTCCCACTCAATTGCTATTTTGACCTAACTTAGGGCGTATGAATCTGAGCATGGTCAATGTCAAAGGTCAAAGCTTTTATAGTCGGTATAATAGCATCAATTAACACATAAGTCAATATATGAAGATTGCTTTTTAAAAAAATTATTTCCTTTTTTTCCTTAATGAAAGTTACTTTCTAGGTCATACAAGCTGCTCTGCAAGCGATTCATCAGCGCAGTCCAATGGTAAACCATTTGTTGGTTGCTTATTAAAAATTATCGATGTGAGCTTTTGTTTGATGCAGCTGTAAAGGTAAAGGATGAGGCGTGGGGGGCTATATCAACCCCCACCACCTCTCTGCCCATCACTTGCTAGCCAGAATGTCCCCAAGGGCAAGAGCTCTGTGCGCAAGTGACATCGTGGTTGGGCACAGAGTCATGCCAGGGCTTTCCATGCCCGAATCCTAGCACTCATCCCCCTGACTATGCGCCTACTCAGCTGCACCTCCTCTGCTGTCCCCTCAGTGCCAAGCACTCTGGAGGACAAGGCGAGGGAGGCAAACATCTCCGCTGTCAGTCTCACCTTGCTTAGCAGCTGTCGGAAGCCTCTTCCCCCGTGTCTACTCCCCACCTCTTCCACACCTCATTACCCACCACTGCGGCCACCTCTGGGCAACATCCAATGACGGCTTATGCTCCCAGCCACTTAAACAATGCCCCCAACTAAAGCAGCTATGGGTTAATATTCCAATAACTGGTTTGCAGCAGCAATACATTCATCCGTCCTACCTCCCCACATGCCCCTGTCATACCCCCAAGGGCAGGTGTTCTAGAAGGCACATGTACCATTCGAAAGAGAAAACAAATTGTCAATGGGCTCTAGGAGATTAGCAATGGACGCCAAACTTCCTTTCCTCCATCAACAAACAAACACATCCCTGGGCTGGAGAGTCTGGTCTCCATTCAGTGCGGCTCCAACAGTGAAGGCATTAAAACACCAGCCTGTGTGTGAATATCTTTGATTGGGGTGTGAGATACCATATGATAGAATCCCACGGTTCTCTCCTGAAGATGTCAGAGGAAATCAGG
The DNA here is from genome assembly GCA_023101885.1 of Typhlomys cinereus. NCBI lineage: Eukaryota > Metazoa > Chordata > Mammalia > Rodentia > Platacanthomyidae > Typhlomys > Typhlomys cinereus. The sequence goes on along the minus strand of JALPQD010000121.1, from coordinate 5,410,856 downwards.
GGCCCGCAGAGGAGGCAGCCATAGCTCCCGTGTAAATCTCCACCTGTTCAAGAGATTTATGGAGACGGATGGCTACACCGGGGGTGAGAGGGACGGGAACCAGGAGCACAAGAGATGACTTATGATGGCTGTCGACGCAGGCGGGCCCTTGTTGTTGGAAATGGTTTTCTTGTTGCCTGTGTTGGTTGAAGCCTCAACAGATGTAGAAAGATGAACTGGGGTCTCTGTCAGGGGCTGGGATCCTCTGAGGTGAAACTCATTAGCAAGAATAATTCCTTTCCCTGCATAGCATTTATCATCCTTGCCCTTGACAGGGGCTGGTGAATCTAGGAGTTCCAGATTAGAGCGGTGGGAAGAGTCAGGTCAGGATGTGAATGAGGGGGGGAAAGTCCAAAGCTATTATCGCCTGCTCCCTCCACCCCACAGCCTTCCTAAATTGGCCTGTTCAATTAGCTTAATGACATGGTAGAAGATGGTATTTCCAAACAGTGGAAACAGCTGGGCTGCGATCACTCACCCTTGCTGGCGTGAAGCGTGTCAGGCAGCCTCTGCGGCCAGGGACCCCATCAGCACGACACACATTTCGGGCAAATGCTATAATTCAGTACTGACACCTCGATCAATGGTACCCATTTCTAAGCTGTCCTCCCAGGGAAACAGACAAAGTACCAACCTCCAACGACCCACCGACGACCCACCAGACCCTGTCGCCGTGATGTGTGTCCCGTCCTCCCTCCTGTTTTGTGTTGGTTTCTGGGCATTGCTGTTCTATCACTGAACGTTCTGGCTGAGTGAGGAGCCGGAATCCTCCATCAATTGGGCTCAGCGTGACCCTGGGAAAGTTACTCTGCCCCTCTAAAAATAGTAATGGCAATCTAGGTCTTGTGGCTGTAAAAATGTAGAGACAGTGATCATAGGGAACTCAAGGCCGCGCATCGCTCCAGAAGTCTCCCCGCAGGTTTAGCTACTGGACTGTGTTGTTTCTTCCTGTCTTTTTTCTTTCCTACACTTCATGCTTTCTTGATCTGCACCTGTTTCCATATATGCCCCTCTACACGGGTGCCTGGATCTGTCGCTGATCATGGCTGTCTCGGCTTTTGCTTCTCTTCCTCTCTTCCCGAGGCCCTCTTGCTAAGTTCTCTTGTCTCCCTGGCTCTCTCTTCTTCTATTCCTGGGGGCCATACCTTTTTTCCACTCATCAGACTTAGATTCCTATGGAAACAGAGAGTTTTCAAATCCCATGCAGAGAAAATAAACTCTCCCAAATCCCGATCCCCACATCCCTAAATGAAGCTAGAACTGTGAAATCCAGAACTTACTACTGTAATTATCCTGCTCAAAACTGTGCCAAATTGGCTGGGCTAGCAAAGCCAGGCACCAGTCAGGAGCCAATCGCCACCTTCCCATGGAGCGTGGGGAAGCTGTCCAGCCTTCCACTGGGTGCTAAAAAAAAAAAAGGCCTGGGGGGGGAGGGTAAGGCAGCTAAAAATGTGTCTTTGCCACAGCAATCTTTTTGTGTCCCAAACAGGCTCTTGGGGGCAGGGGCTGAAGGGAACCCTGGGGTCCACAGCTGTGTAACCCCAGCTGAGCAAGGGAGGATGTAGGAAGCACACAGCCCACACTGAAGCTAGCAGGCTTGCCAGCAACTTAGGCTGCATCCAGCTGGTGATCTGGTCACAGAGGTTGAGGCCGAAGAGCAAGGAGATAGATAGATGTTCATGGACACCCCCAGGGGTAGGGGAGAGGGTGGGCGACATGGAGTCTTAGGTACATGAGGCTCCTTTAGTCTCGGCTCCTATCCCTGACCTCCACTGTCACCCCTAAGGTAGCATCTGCCTTTACACTCTACCCATTAACTCTTGGGGTCACTTTGTCCCAGAAGAGGGATACGTCCTAACTCTCAGCTGAGTCTCCATCTGTCCAGCTGTCTGGAATGCCATTCATTTCAAAAGGCAAAACAGATGATGGTGTGCGCTGTGTGCTCACCTGAGGCAAACCCAGTAGTCCTGTGAGATCAGTATTACCGGTTTCCTCGGGTGACAGATGAGGAAACTGAGGCACAGGGCAGCACAGTCACTTGCCCAAAGTTTCTTGGCTCGTCAATGGCACAGCCCGTGTTTTAGTATCAGTCAGTCTGTCTTCTCTGCTTCGACCTCTTTATATCTTCTTCTCAACATGGCTGGCTTTGCCCGCATGGTCACTTGACAAGGTCTAGAAATGGTATTGGTCAACAAGCAAAAGTATAGAAAATAAGTGATGATGGGCTGCTCACCCGGAAACGGGCCATTTAAGACACCTGTCCATCCCAAAGCTCAGGGGACATCATGGAAGAGGGAGCAATAAGATTTTAGGAGCTAAAGGGAAGCAGGACATTATCTTCTGGAGATGACGGGGCAGTTGCATCCATGACTCTACTATAGTTATGTATTTTCATAAGACCTGCATGAAATTTGTTCTATCAACATTTTGCCATGGAAGGGGAAAGATCTCAAGAGGCCTCTTTCTCTCCCTTACATGAGGAACTGGTGAAAGTTAATGCTGATGGGGTAGGGGGTGATCAGTGGTATGCCCATTGCTATATGATTCTCATCCCAGCAACCGCTCAGGCACATGCCATCAGTAGCAAAACCTAATGAAGCTCAGTGGGCCCACTCATGGGAAAAGATAAGAAAATAGGAAGGAGACTGGCAGGAAGACTAAGGGTTGTAATGGGAAGCAGAGAGGGGATGGGATGGGGGATTAATGGGTGAGGCTATCATAAATTCACTATATTCATGCATGAAACACTAAACAATAATAAAAATTCATATATAAAAAAGAAATGGTATTGGTGAATACAAACACGAGGGGCGTGTCACTGACATCCAGTTGGCAAAGACCAGAGATGCTTCCAAATAGTCTGCAATGTTTAGGGCACCTCACAACATAGTGCTCTCCTGAGCTAAGTGTCAGCAACACAGATCGTGGACCTAACTACCTCATGTACAGAGGTGCCTGTCCCAGTGAGTGTTAATCTTGGGCTGCATTAGGATTAGCTGGAGAGCTTGCAAAAATCAGAGGCCCTAGCCCTGTTCTCAGACACACTCAAAGATGTACGGACATCCTCTTGGCCTTCATCCAAGAGCTTCCCATGTGGTTATCCAATGCACATGCTGAGAAACACTTTCCAAGACAAAAGTGTAAATGAGTGGAGACCAGATCTCTGTTGGGTCTGAGTAAGTCTCTGTCACAAGTAAATGCTTGGAAAACATTTCCAAATAAGAAGCACACACATGCATGCACATTTAAGAATGCATCTCTTCTTCTTCTCCTTCTTCTCCTTCTTCTCCTTCTCCTTCTTCTCCTTCTTCTCCTTCTCCTTCTTCTTCTCCTCCTTCTCCTTCTCCTTCTCCTTCTTCTTCTTCTTCTTCTTCTCCTTCCTCTTTCTCTTCTTCTTCTTCTTCTTTTTCCTCTTTCTCTTCTTCTTCTTCTTCCTTCTCTCTTCTCTCTATCTTTCTCTCTCTCAGAGCAAGAAGCCAAGTAGACTGAAAAGGTAAAACTCTTGTTGCTGTATCAATATGTCACACATTTGACAGCTTCCTGAACCTGTATAGCAGTTACTTGACACACTGCTCACCTGGCCAGGGGTCAATGAAAGTGCGAATCCCTATGCCCTGCTTCCATATCTTCCCTTGACATCCACAAGCCTTTCCACCTTGCAGATGGGACTGTTGAAGCAAGAGTCAGGAAACCACAGGTGCACTGTGGGGATTAATATGCAGGCAGGTTTCGAATTGGAAGGTACCAGGTAACATCACACCCTGACAGGGAGGCGGAATAACATGAACTGACTGAAGACAAAGGGAAAATGACAGGTATAGAGGGGTTCTTAATGGGCTGAGAGACTGATTCCATCCAACCCATTGCCCAATCTTGGCCCTTTCTTCCCCAGCATCCAGAAACTATCCACAAGTCTAAGCCCCTAAGCACCTACGCCTTGTATCATCTCAATAACAGCTCCCCTATTGTCACCAATTTAGTTCAACAGATGTTCACCTCAGACAGGGAAGACGAATGAGGCCCTGATGTGGAAAAGAAAGCCACATGTATCTTTACTCCACAGGAAGGCTGAACACAAGAGTCACAATTAGGAGAATGAGCAGAGGTCTGGGCAGGAATACAGAGTCTTCATTCCTTCTTTATAAAATGTATTACTTAGAATATTCTGTGTATTTATTAGAGATGGAGGGAGAAAAACAATAGGCACAGTATAGAGGTCAAAGGACGGCGTCAGGACTCAGCTTCTGCTTCCACTGTTTGAGCTCTGGAGAATCAAGCTTGGGGGCCAGTCAGGCTTACGCATAAGTGCATTTACCCATGAAGCTGTCTGGTCAGCCCCCTGTCCTTCCTGCCTGTGAACTGCCCCCCCATCCTCAAGTACAGGGGGTTGAACTTAGGGCCTATGTACGTATGCCACACTGAGAAACATCCTCAGCCTCCTCTTTACTTTTTATTTGAGAGAGTGCCACCAAATTGCCTAGGCTAGCCTAGAACTCACTCTACAGCCAAGACATGCTTTGAATTTGTGATCTTCCTGCCTCATTCTCCCCAGTAGCTGGGACTACAGGACTATCTCAACAGACTTTATCTTTCCATGTCTCTCTTTCATTCTGCCTTCTCTCGCTCTTTCCTTCCTACCTTCTTTCATTCCTTCCTGCCTTCCTTCCTTCCTTCCTTTCTTCCTCTTTCTCTCCCTCTCCCCTCTTTCCTCTTCCCTTCCTTCTTGTTTTTCTCTTTCCCCTCTGACTTACTTCACTACTCCTTCCCACTGTTCTCTAAAGGCTTACAAGTTTGCCCTTGGTGGAGAGCATCCGCCACCCAGGTTGCTGGAGAAGCATATGAGGGAATCTTCCCGGCTGAAGGCTAAACCGCGAGCAGCTGTGCTTTGCTTCCGTCGCTCAGAGGCAGCGGCTTGAGGTTCAACAGCACTTCATGCGCTAGGACGTGGTATTGAATAGAGATGGGTGGTTCTCAGAATCAAGACGAAAATGAGTTTATGCCTACAGGAAAAAAGCATCCTGAACTGCTGGGCTGACAAATTGGGAAGTCTTGACAGATGCCAAATTGACACAAGAGTCAGAATATACCAAAGAGCTCCTGTGTGCATCTGTCTTCCTGAAGATTTCTACCGAGTGCCAGCCCATAATGGGTGCTCAATAAATATTTGTTGAATGAGTGAATGCGCTCCTTGTACCAATGGAGATAAAGAGTGACAGGTCCTTTCTGAAGTACTAATAGGCAAGTACAAGGAAGAGTTTAGCAACCTGGGATCCCTCTACTTGACTTATATACATGCCCCTCTTCTAATAATGATCCTGGCAGCTCAGGCCTTAATCTGTGTATGTTGTGCACATGCATCCCTCTTCAAACAATGCACCTAATTACCCCGCCTCCTCCTACACTGGGCTACACACTCTCCAAATAACGGAGCGCCCCCCCCCCCCCGGTAACCATCAAACTTGGACAGTTTCTGTTTGGCTGTATCTCCCTCATGTCTGGGTACCATGAACTAATTTTGAGCCTGAACTAATTTTGGGTGCATGTCTCTGAGGCAAAAAAAAAAGTACCCTCCAGTACATTTTAGGGAAAAAATCTATCCCTATACATATCTGGGTGTACATATGAGCAGAATCAGATGCATCATGGGAAGAAACATGCACAGTAGAAAAAATGATTAAATGACCTAAGCCATTGAAGGAAATAGAAATAAAAACTGCTTGACTACTATCCTTAGCAACTAAACTCCTGCTCTCTTGAATCCATGAAAACAGATTCAAAACAGCAATCAGGTCCTCGATACTCTCACTGAATTCTTGACCACTTATTCCTTCTAAGGTCAAGAATTTGGAACCAATCAGCCAAGATCTTGACAGCGGTAATAATACAGCCTGTTTTACACATCCTGATATGCAGAAAGATACTCAGAAATGTAAAGTCTTCCAACATGTATGGTGTCTAATTTATAGGAAGCTGGCTAGCCCCCATATCCTCCGGTGAACCAGTAGGCTTCATTTCCCTTCCTTCAGTCCCCTGACTCCATAGCCTCAGGTGATGAACCAGACATCAATCCAACCCAGGCCAATCGTGAGTACAACATTTCTTCTATTGAATTCTTAGCAATAGAGACCATAGTGAGCATATGATAAAATAATAGATATGACCATTTTTCCATCTAACTATGTTCTATATTCATAAACTAGAGTTGTGACAAACTGATAAAATTCAACAGTGACAACTGAGTGCTGCGGACGACAGTCACAGGAAGGACACTGAGAGCGCTAGATGAAGGCAACCCCACAAAGGTGACAGTCCCGGAAATCGTCTCTTGAAGAAGTGGTACTTTAGCTGAGCACTAAGGACTGGCATGCTTTGAAGAGAGTGTGGGTGGAGGGTATCGGTTTTTCTACCTTTCCAGAGAGCCAACATTTGAGGGAACTCAAATGCTATTGTTCAGAAATTGAAACCAAGGCCTGCAAGAGGCAGCCAAGAGGAGCAGCTCTTGCACTCAGGAGTACATTCTCAGGAGTGCTTGACGAGGCGTGTTTTTCTATTGACCTTGTCTTGAGTGAAGTCACTGTGACAGAAATAGAGAGAATAAAGAGAGACCAAAAGATGAGATTAGAGGGACAGGCAAGGCCAGGGAAGGCAGAGAGGTGAGGATCTCAGATTCCCTTCTAACTCCAGCGCAACCCATTAAGGGATTTTAGGATCCATTGTTAATTTTGAAAAAGTATTTAGTTATGTGTGTGAAAGGGTGTCTTTGTGTTTGTTTGTGTGTATATGGGTGTCTGTGTCTGTGTGTTTGTGTGTGTGGCAGGCACATACGAGCCACAACATGTAGGTGGAAGTCAAAGGACAACTTTCAAGAGTTGCTTCTCACCTCCTATCTTGTTGAGCAGTCTCTCTTGTTATTCCTAGTGTTGTACTTCATTCTTATGCAAAATAGATGCAGGTGTCAACTTGACAACGGAGGCCTGAGATTTTGTGCACACCTGTGAAAAATTAGTAGTTGAGGCAAGCCCCGAGAAAGCCTTTGAGATGATTAATTGTTATGAGAAGATACTGTCCATGGTGGGTGCAACTATTCCTGGTGTAGGTGGATGAGATGAAGAAAACTAGCTTATTATTTGGGCGCACAGGCATATGGACATATAGGCATGTCAGCAAGTGAGAAAATATGTCTCCCTCTCGGTTCTTTCTGAGGGTATTGAGGTAGCCTGTTCCCTCAACTCTCAAGAATGATGGCAGAGTTCACTGCTCATGTGCGGGGCACAGGAGCCCACATTACTGATGTGACTAGGGTAAGGAGAATGGAGAGAACATGAGCTTTGTTGGAATTATAAATTAAGTAAGCCATTCAAGGTATTAATTATGAGCTTAAAAGAGAGGACTGGGGGCAGTTTTTAATGTCTGAGAGCCATCGGTGTGATCTTCAAGACCACAAGAATGGAGAGGTCACCCAGGAGACAAGACAGGAGGCCAGAGAAGATGAAGGTGGATGATCTTCAAAGGATCAGAGAGAGAACCCGGAGGAAGGCTGGGTTCATAACGTTGGTCGGATTTTCTCTACCTTGGGGTTACTGTCAGGGGCAATATTTGCTTGTTTTAGGCACTATCACTGACGGAGAACAGGGATGTAGTCAGGAGGCCATTGCTGCCACATGCACCCTGCATCATGAAAAGTAGTCTTTAGGGAGCAAAGAGTATGACAGCAGAGGGAGCTATACCACATAGACCAGACAGCTTCAAGGCTGGGGACCTAGCTGTGTATTCTTTCTGTCAACATTAATCCTGTTTTGAACTAATGTGAGCGGGTGTCTCTTTCTTGAAATGGAAGTATGAACTGGAAAGAGGACGCCTTGTTTTGGAAGGTGAGCCAGGACTGGCCAGCTTGGGTGAGGTAGACACAGAGCCCAGAGGATGAGAGGAACACGGACCAACTACCAGCACAGTGAGCCGAATGCTTCCACACCCTCTTGCCTGAGCCTCAAACACAAGTCTCAAAGGCCAGAATTATTCCCCCTAACAAAGCTGCCAACACAGAAGCTGAGACATGCCCAAGGTCCTAAAGCAAGTTCACCTTAACTCATCCTTCCCATGTTGCATGAAGGGGTGACATGGAAGGGAGAGGAGGACAGGGGCTTTGTGATTCCTAGAGGGGTGTCTGAAAGAGACAGCATCAGTTTAGACATTCATGGGGTGAAAGCAGCCCCCAAGAAGGAGGATAAGAATGGAAATGGAAAGCTTGGATTGGAGGGAAGCTGCAGGGGGGAGAGCTGTCAGAACGAACAGACGCCATCTTTGTCTGAGACCTTAAGATTGAACCTGCTGACTGGTGGCATTCCCTCACAGACAGAGGGCTGGGGATGGTCCAGAATGCACATGCCCACATCTGTGTCCTCACATGTGCCCTTGTCCATGCCTTCATGACCTTGAGGCCATGACCTAGGGCATCTGGTAGAAGGTTATTTGAAGGGTAAGCCATCAACTATGCTGGAGTCGGCGTGCTGGTGATGTAACCGTCTTTGAGTCATCCCACCTCCTGCACGTAACCCTTATCCCAGGTCCTGTAAATTAATTCCAATAAACGCATTGGTTTCTCAAGTTGGACGTTGGCATAATCATTCCTTTCATCTATCATTGAACTTCATTCTAGGGTGGATAAACGTTTATGTGGCATTGCCGCAGGAAAAGTGCAACAAAAGGGCATTCCAATATCTAGTCCTAGCAGGATATGGAGATGCCTCCTTTTCCTCTTTCAGCCGTCAGGGCTGAAGACATCAGAGAAGTGAAGATGTAGCATCTTGCAGTCTCTGATCGACATGAAGTTTGAGAGCGATGTCTGCAAAGCTGAGCTGATGTGCTTGGCCCTGTCTTATTTCTCAGTGTCCTTAGAGTCGCTCGTGTCCTAGGCCTTGCAAACCTCTGTAGCTCTCACCTACCCATGAGTGGAGGGTGATGAAAAAGGGGGGAGACTGGTTTGGGAGAGGGGAGCTGAGGCGACTGGGAGACCCATGAGAGCTGTTATAGGGCTGGGCTTACGGGAGGCAGAGGATGTGGGGGTTGGATGATGAGAGTCATAATTACCCCCAGAACTGGGGCTGAGCAACCGGCCTGTGCCTGGGAGAGATGGGCCTGAGCTATGGGATGTTTTGGAAGCACATGTTATCAAAGGAATAGGACAGTATTAATCATTGATCACTCTCAAATGGAGGGACTTGTTAGGGTTTGGGAAAACAGTCTTAGCGTGCATGTAGACAATGAATGGGAAGTAGGAACTGGGGCAACGACCACGCTGGAAGAGAACCCAGTATAAGGAGCTAGGAAATGGATGCCGTTCTGAGCTCCAAATCCATCTGCGGCACAACTGCTTTTCCAAAGAGGCTCGGTGGGTTATCCCCTTCCTGAAAAGGTTGTCTCCCCAGGTGAGCGTGAGGAAGGGAGCCGCAGAGGGGCTGGACCAGCTGTGGCAGGTGATGAATGGGCGGCGATCAGGCCAATGGCTCTCAAACGTTTTCCGTCAGATAGAAAAACCCTGTCATCCCGTTCCCAATTTTATTTCATTCTCTTTCACTTCATATTTCACTTAATGGGAGCTGTCAGGGAGATTCTCCCATTCTCTCCTCCTCTTTCTCCGGCAGCTTATATTGTCTGACAGCCTGAGAGACGGCTTTTTGGGAAGACCCACATAAAATAGATTGTTAAAAACCTCCAGTTTCAGGGTTTTATGTACCTGTGTGCGCTTTTGTGTGTGAAGCCCTGTCTGTGCTCGTCTCTCGGTGTGGAAGTGGATTACAAGTGCACATACGTGTGACAAGGTTGGAACAGCCTCGGATGTGAAGCTCAGTGTATAGGGTCCAGTCCAGTATGACTCCTGACATTCAGTTTCTTCTGCCATCCGAGTCCCAGTAGCTACCCTATGAAGTGGGCCTCACAAGATAGTCCCTCCATACTTCTGTGATTGTCATGAGCTTCATGTAGGAACACGAATCTCCACATGCACTGGTAGATAAGTGCAAGCATTGTCCGTGAGGGCTCCTCTGAGCGGCCTCACGCTCCCCCGGGGCCTGCCTGAGGCTGCCACGGCTGACATCCCACACCCCTCGTGCCAGCTCTGCAGAGGGACCCACCTGTGCTCAGCCTCACCCTGCTGACGCACAAGCTGCTGAACATTTTCCAGGAAGTCAGCAAACACACTTTAAACCCCAGGCCCACTTAGCCATTCATTCAACAAACATTTACTGAGCATTTACCATGGGCGAGACTCCGACCTGACCCGTGGGGATTCAGAGTTTAATAAAAGAGACACCCTGGGCACAGGAAGCTTCCAGACAAGCTCAGAACTTAGAGTATAATAAAAGAGGTATTACGATAGATCCGGAGGCCATGACTGTAGAGAGGGGGGACCCCAGCATGGCCTGCACAGGAGTTGGAAATAAAGGGTTCCTCAAAGTGATGACCCTTGACCTGACCCTTGAAAGATGAGAGGAGAATGGCTATAGGAAGGGGACCAAGGCGAGCTGACCCTCGGACCTTACCACCAGTTTCTGACATTTCCCAAATCTGTCTCTCAGCTTCTCTTTGAAGTTTCTGCCACATTCCTCAAATTGCCCTCAGCTTCCAGAGGACGTGCCCAGCTTCCTCTCACATGCCGTCTCAGGACCGCTGGGTGAATCCTCTCACAGCATGGATGGATGGAGACACTCCCTGCTCAGACACCCCACCATGTGTAGAACTGTCTCAACTCCTCAGCCTGGATTTGGAGGGTCCCCACAACCTTTCAGTAATATCATCCCCAAACACCAGCCCACCACAGCTGCTCATCTGCTTTGAACAGAGTGCTCCTTCCTATTTTCCAAACACTACCCCCAGCACTTCTTCGTGCTTAGCATGTCCTGCTGCCTTGGCATTTTTCCTCTGTGGAACCATAGAAATCCTTTTGAGTCCTAACTTATCATCTACTATTTCAGAATGCTTTCTAGAATTCCGTGTCCCACACAGGAAAAAAAAATCTCTTATCTATTGAAACAGGCAACTGGAAAAAAAAAAGCCCTTAATGATGGACCCCAACAGTCACAGACGAAAGAGACACATTCCATTCCAGGCACAAGAGAAAACAACTGTGCAAATATTGGTATTGAGAGTAATGGAAGGGTAGACACAGAAGGCTGAGGTGTTCATAGCAATCATTTTGCATGTCCCTGTAGGTTCTGATTCATGACAGAATAAATATACAAGCATATATCTATTTCCTTTTAAAATACCAAGTATCTAAATGACTGAGATTTATTTTGGAAATGTAAGTCCACCTGGATTAAAATAAATGCATGCAAGTAGATCATAGCAAATGAGAGGTGTCTACAGAAGCTTTGGATCTGGAGTGAAGGGAAGCGGAAGGGAAAGCGCTGAGTTAGCAAAGCAGAGGAACCCAAACTGCCGTAGCAAGGGAGCCACTTAGAGGCACGCGAGTCCCGCTTTGGCCTCCTGCATCCCCTCAGGATCCCTTAGCCCTGCCTCCATCCACTTCTTCCTTACCGCCCACAGTGCCACGGCCAGCTGTGCCTGGCAGCCAGGTGAGTTCAGATGGTCAGAAACCCAAGAGCAACTCCTCTCGTGTCTGTACCACTCACTCCCTGCTGACATCCCCGGTGATGGACACTTACCTGCCATGAGCAACTCAGGGGTACAGGAAGTTAGGTCCCTATATGGGGCACATCTTTGCCTGGTGAGATCAAGGGCTGACAGATAAATTCTTCCTGGTGCCTGTCTGCACAGAGGGGACCAAAGCGCAGTCACCTCTGAAACCCAGACTTACAAGTCTGCGGAATCAGTGGCTCTGAGATCAGTGATAACTAAGAACATGGTTTTGTATCCGCTCACTTCTTGGACGTCCTCCCAGACCGTAACATTCTTTCAGTGCTCCTGAATCCCCGGGCTGACTCATATCAGTTCACAACAGGAATCTTTTCTAAGGCTATCAAGTTTAGACACCACCACAAACTCTTACAAGAAGACCCCAAGACTCTTGAAGAACATTTGAAAATCTAGATAAGAAGCCCAGCCGTCCCATATCCACTCCCACGATACTCAGTGATACCACCATCACTCTGCCTAAGCCTTGAGCAAAGTCAACTCCTGGGACTCATTTAAGACTTTGAGTTTGGGACCTCAGGCACAGCTGAGAGCAGGATTGAGTCATCAAGCTGAAAACACAGAGATTAGCAGGGGCTCTGAACCTTGGAAGGCAGACTCTAAACACACACAACGAGCTTGAAGGAGGCACGAGACTTGTAGAAAACAGGAAAAAAAAAAACCCAACTGCAATGTTCCAAAAGGAAAGTATTGTATTGATAAGACAAAAGCAGAATACTATAGACAATTGAAAGAGCACAGAGGAATGTTTATAAATTAAATATGTAAGAGAAATACAAATTAAAAAAAGAATGAAAAAATAAAACAAGACAAAGGAATGAGAAATTTTCTTTTTGATGTCATGGTTTGAATAAGAATCGTTCCCCAGAGGCTCACGTGTTTGAATATTTGTTCCCTGTCCCGTGGTGCTGTTTGAGGAAGCTGTGGAACCTTTAGGAAGTGGAGCCTTGCTGGAGGAAGCATAGCACCAGGGAGGCAGGCTTTGTGTTTGATAGCTGAATCCATGCTTACCCTCTCTTTCCTTTTCTCTCCATCTGTTGATGGTTGCTGTCAGTGTGAACCAACCTCAAACTTTTGCGATACACCTTTTATTATGTGTACCCCACCATGGTAGATTAAAAAAAAACTATTGACTCCATCAACTCTGGAACTATACGCCAAATAATAACCCTTTCTTCCTTAAGTTGCTTGTATCCACAAAGTATTTTGTCCACCGCAAGAGAAGAGCAACTGGAACTGAATTTGGTAGCAAGAAGTGGGATGTTGCTGTGAGACTAATACTGACTATGAGACTAATACTGACAAAGGACTTGTGTATGCTTCCTGTATTTTACTAGTAAAAATTCCAAAGACAGGGCTGGCAAGACATCTAAGCAGGAAAAGGCCACCTAACCTAATGACCTAAATTCAATCCTCAGGACCCACATGTTAGGAAAGGGAAACAAGTTCCACAAATTGTTCTCTGACCTCGCATATGCACCGATGTACATGCATATGATAAATAAGTAAATGTAATGATTTTTCTTAAATTTCAAAGAGGGAATGAAACAACATGAAGTTATGTCTACTGAGATTATTTTAAGGAACCATAGGAAGAAATGACTGTGAAGTTTTAAGCAGCAAGGATAAGAGGCAGAAAAAAAGGCACGAAGTCAGATATCAAAGTGGCATTCAACTTAAATCAGAAATATGAGAAGACAATAAACCAACACCACTATAAATTGAAGAAGAAAAACGTTACCTAGAATCCAATACTCAGCCAAACCTTCTCTTCCTCTGACATTTTCAGTGAGTTATAGAAATTCATCTACCATGGATTTTCACAGGAAACTCCACAGAGTGAATGAATGAATGAATGAATGAATGAATGAATGAATGACTCAAGAGAAGAAACAATATGTAACCCTAGAAGACAGATCTGACATAGCTGAAGGTCATGATTTCTTAGGATGAAGGCGAAGGGAAAGCCAAGGTTAAGGTGTATCCTGGGCCCTAGAGAGCAAACAGTTCCACAAAACACAAACTGAATGAGGCATCTTGGGGATACTTGTCTAGAAATAACTTACTAGCAAACAGATTACCTTATGTGTTCAACTTTGCTGAGAGGAGTTTTATAGTTTTGTTGAGGAGTCTGAAGATGAATTATTTATATGCTACATATTAAGCAAACAGCCAAGATGAACAAAGATTGATCCCAGGGAAAAAGAAAAAGTTATTCAAGACCAGAAATATAATCGTTGCATGGTGTAGCCGAGCTGCTAACATTTACATAGCAACAATAACATATACTATTTAATCAAAAAAACTATATTGGAAAGGTAGGAAAGGAAATACCTCTGGTAGCAGAGGTGGGAGGGAGGACAGTAAAAGGTCTAAATTCTCCTTTCTGCATTAGGAAGACTAAAGAAAATAACCAATGTTTAAATCCAGTAATAGTTGTACATGTATGTCATGTAAAAATTAAGGAAGAATACCTAAAATAAATTAACAAGAAAAATTAAAAGCAATGATTTGGGGATGATAGGGAACAGAGTCAGGGTTCATAGAAGAGGCAACTTTTCTATTATTTTTAATTCTTTTTTATTTAATGTTGTATGCATGATTATAATGACTTTATAATTTTTTCAATCCTTAGTCCCAAATCCCATTTTCCCCCCTTTTCCTTTTCAACCTTTTCTCTCCCCTGCCAGATTTCCTCCTATTTTCAAATTTTTTCACTTGTGTGGGCCCATCGTGTTTTATCTAGTCTGTCTTTGATGACATATGCCTGACCTGATTCATGCTTCAGAAAGCATCCTAGATCAATGGATATACCATTGAGGAAAGCATCCTCCTTTATTTCCCCATCAGCATCAGTCCTCATCGTCTCTCAGAGAGATGTGGGGTTTCTTGAGATCTTTCTGATGTGATGGTGAGATTGATAAGACAGTTCCTGTGCAATTCTTGTATAAGGAAATATATCTGCCATGAAATCTTGTATATCACAACTGTCATGTCCAAAAATTTTCTATTATTTAGACTTTAAAACTGTATGCCCTGCTTTGATTAGTGTGTGCATGCATGTTTGTATATATGATCATGTATGTGTGTCTATATACACATGCAAGTGCACACATGCATGTGCAAGGAGATGGATATTTTAATAGTTGGTTGACTTGGAATCTTCTTATCATCTTGGAATTTGAGTAGAGGGAAGCAATGACATAAGTGCCTGTACATTCTAAAGACACTCTGTAGAAGCATCAAGTTTGCAGGGTCTACTAAGAAACAGAGAAGTTCAATCCTTACCTTAGCAGTTGCCTCAATCCTATATGTAAGGGCAGGGCCATGATTAAGGTAGGATTCGTGGGACTTGTTAGCTCCACAAGGAATCCTGGACTCTGTCTTTCTCCTGAGTCTTAGAGAAAGTTGCTTTTGGAAGCTGCAGATTGTCTGGAAGGAGAAGTAGCACATTCTTTCCATGGCGCTAGAGCAGAGCAAGGATAGAGTTGCCGGAAATGCTGTGCTGTGCCCTGGGGCATGAGAAATCCCAGAGCCAAGACAGGGATGTCCAACCCTCACCTGGAAAAGTGGGAAGGCCAGTGGCTGGCCAGACCTTTCCAAGTGTCCTTAGTTTGATGGGACTTTTCCTGGACAACTGAGTGTCACAATGAGATCTGGACAAATGTTATCTCTAGGGGACTTGAGCATGGAGTGAGGGTGACCTCAGCAGAGAGATTAGGAGGTGACCTTGGAGAATGGGGCTTAAGGAATATTATCATTGGTTCTTCAGAAACACCAGCGGTGGAAAGTTGTGAGAAAAAACTTGGAAGAGCCCACAGAAGCACGTTCCTCGGGTCAGAGCCGTCCTGGGGGCACTCGAAGAGCACACAGAGACCCGACTGCCGAATTATGGCCTCGCCAGTGGAGCTGATGTGCCTTCCTCTCACTGCTCTTCCCATCCCAGCCCCACAGGGACCACAGGCAGTGGCCTGTAGCCAGGATGAGATGGAAAGAGAAGCCTAAAGAAATTAACAACCACACTCACCCCACAGCAGGTTGCTGTGTAGGGCTCAAGTTGGGAAGAAAGAGAGAGGCTTAAATTGGATGTGAAATGAAAGTATTGATTTAGATCCACCTGGCCTTTCTAATGCCTGTAAGTAAGACTTCTAATATCCGAAAGTGACTGGAAAAGCTATAGAGTCTGGCCAGGAGAAAGGAATGGTGGATAACCCAACAGGGTAGATTTGAAGGACAAGTAGTTATTTGCTAGTTCATTTTTAAGAAATTATTTTCTTTGAGAAGGGAACAACACATCTCAAGATTTACCATATGCCAGTCATATACATGTGTACACAGATTTTTCTCATTTAATACTCCCCTCTTTCTGGATAGCAGTTACTATTTCTGTTCTGTAAATCAGAGAGATGAAACTCTGGTGGGGGGGGGGAGTTCTCAGATCATATGACTAACAAGTGTCGGGACAGGAATCAGAAGTGGAACTTGTCTCAGAGCCCCAACACATCCCAGGCAATTGATTAAAATCTTTACATGCTGGCAACTGAGCCCAGGACCATGGGTGAGCTGTTAGCTCCCTTAGCCTGTTTCCTTAGCTCTAGCATCAGAAAATGATAGTGTAGGCTTGTTGTGAGGACAAAGAACAGATGGATGTCATATTGCCAATTCCAGAGCAAGAACGCAATGAACAGTCCCTACTGTTGTCATTAAGCTACACTGAACTTGGTATAAGAAACAGTGAAATGAAGTGATAATTCAGAAACGTCTGGAATACTACATATACTCAATAGCTGGCAGAATGGAAAGGAGATTTCTTTCTCTCCTGAGCTAATGTATATACTTAAATGGAATGTGTTACATTCTGCTTTGTAATACTACAGATATTTCATAAGAGCAAAATCGAAACATGAATCTTGGAAGTTATTTATTCTTTAAGTACTTTATTGCTTAATAGATTCTAAAGTCACTGATGGTAGAGATTGTATCTTTTCTTTGTGCACATGTGTATGGTGCCATTTATGTGGTAGGCATAGACACGTGCACATGGCGAACTAAAGTTCAAGTCAGGTGTTTTCCTCAGCTGTTCTCCATTTTATGTATTAAGGCAGGATCTCTTGGTTGAACCCAGAGCTAAATGAGCAGCTAGTCGGCTAACCAATTTGCTGTGGGGATCCCCTGGACATGCCTCTGGGGTACCAGAGGTTGAACAACCAACATGCTTGCCCAGTTTTTACATGGATCCAAAGATCTGAATTAGACTGTACGCTTGCTCAGCAAGCACTTTATCCACAAGCCAGGTCCACAGTTCTAACTTTTTTTATTTATTCGGGAAATGTATATTGTGCTTGAGGTATAGCTCAATGGTACAGCACTTGCCTAGCATGCATAAAACCCTGGGTCCCATCAGAGGGAGGGAGAGAGAATGAGTGAGTGAGAGAGAGAGAGACAGAGACAGAGACAGAGACAGAGAGAGAGAAGATGAGGGGGAAGAGGGGGAAAAAGGAAAGGAAGTTCTCAAATCACATGGCTAGCAAGGGTTGGGACAGGAATCAGATGTGGGACATGCCCGGAACCTAACCCACATTCCAGGCAAAGTGGCAAAATTACATCTATTGATGTTAAACATCAGTATGTTTACATGCCAGTACCCTGTGTCTTATATTCAAGGAAGAGAAGAGAAGGGAAAGAAGAGACAGGGAAAGAGAAGGAAAAGAAAGGGGAGGGGAGGGGAGGAGAAGGAAAGGGGAGGAGAAGCAATTTTGATATAGTATCTATAAGTAAATATTGCCTGAGGCACACAAAGGGAAATAGAGATAAATAGGGTCTGCCTCCAGAATTTGGCATCTGGGCTAGTTACTTTTATCATTGCTGTGACCAAATACCCGACAGAAACAACTTAAAGGAGGAAAGAGTTATTTTGGCTCATGGTTTCAGCGGTTTTAGTGCGTGGTCCTTGGGGCCCATAATGAGGCAGAACATCTCCACAGCCATGGAAGGTAGAGGAAGATGCTCACCTTCTGGGGACAGACAGCAAGCAAAGAGAGAAGAAAGAACTGGAGGCCAGAGAGAGCTTTCCAAGGCATAATCCTCTCCCTGGGTGGCCTAATTCCTCAAGCGAGGCTCTATCCATCCAAGTTTCACCACCTCTCAAAGAGCATCACCAAGTGGTAACTGAGCATCCAACAGCTGAACCTCTGGGGAACATTTCCCATTCAAAGCCAAGGTCATTGTCAGAAACACATACAGAATTCCTGGGGATCAGCACATTCTCACCTATGCAGGATCCCCTCACAGAAGGGGCACACACCAAAAGACTGTCGATTCCCAAATAGACAGATGTGCTTGTGACCAGAGGAGTTTCTATACTGAATGCAAAAGAAACTAGGAACTCGAGCACACGTCTCTGAGCATTGAGGCTTGAGAGTATTGCAGGAAGTGAGTGAATGGCACGTTGCACATCTGCTCTTGTTGTTCATTCAGTCCCTTTCCAACAGTCTGCTCCTTGCCTGTGCTTCCTGATACACTGGATCTGACTCATTTATTCATCTGATCAGACATGTTTATTTCCCAAGTTCCAAACAGGTGCGGGCTCTGTCAAGGGTCTTCTCCATTGTGGCACATGGAAGAAAGGATGGAGGTCGTGGGGGGAGGGGAACAAGGAGAAAGTGACTTGTTCCAACCACAGTATATTGTGGATCTTCCTTCTGGGGCTCTTCAATGGCCTTGGCCCGGGGGGGGGGGGGGGAGGGATAGATCAGCCTCTTTTCCCTTTTCATTTGAGGATCTCTAAGGTATAGAGGGTAAACACATGTGTGCTCACATACACACCATGTTCTGATGGAAATATCCTACATGCTCCCAAAAGTCCCAAACCCACAACCTTAGAAACACCCCCCCCTTTGGCTGCCCACTTTACATGGCAGGGTACATCAGGGGAACAGTCTTCTCCAGCACACTCTGCAACTCACCACCTGACAGATTTCTCAGTGGTACACATTCTATGTTAACAACATCTGTTGATTAACATGCAAATGAACCAGAGAAGGACATTACTTTTATCCTGCTCAGGGCAAATGGGAGTGACAGAACCTTTTAGGGTAAGAAGTACGCACACACCGAGGGCACACACGCGCGGGCACACACACACACACACACACACACACACACACACATTCAAACAGGAACAAGGGGGACTAACTCCAAGCAGGAGCAAAGGCTGCTGGCTCTAATTTCATTCTGCTTCAACTGTAATAACCCACCAAACACACTCTAGGCATTGGTGTGAGCACCAAGGACAAACAATGAATCTGACGTTTATCCAGAGAAGCAAATAACCTGAACTATTATCCAATAGGTGAGTGATTAGCAAGCAGAAGTTGTACGTGCTACAGTGGGCACTGTGCTGACCACGTGGTGAAGGGGACTACTGAACTCACTTAAGAGGTAGAGGTCAAGAAGGTCTGTTTCTTTTTTTTATAATTTTTTTTATTTATTCAATTGTGCATGTATGCGTGTGTGTGGTGTGTGTGTGTGTGTGTGTGTGTGTGTGTGTGTGTGTGTAACTACAGTCGAATTCAGGAACCACCAGGGACAGCCTCCACCTCCTCCTTGTTTATACTGCCCGGGATTCACAGGCTCCGCCCTACCAGGACCAGAAACGCAGGCCGCCCCCACTTCCGCCCAGCGTCTATACCTGGGGGTCTAGGATCTGAACTCAGGACCTTCCGTCTGCAAGGCAGAGGCTTAACTCCTGAGCCACCTCTCCAGCCCCAAGGAGGTCTGTTTCTTGGACTTGGTAACAAGAGAGTTGAATCTCAAAGCCTAGAAACAAGGGTGCACCTGGCCAGTGTTTAAAAAAGACACGACTTTGTATGTTGAATGTCTGAAGAAAAGCTTTCTGAGTCTGGATCATTTCTGCGCTGAGCCGGAACTGGCGATGCATGTGACTTCTCTACAGACGCACAGTGCTCTGGGAGGATGCACAGAGACCCGGGCCCACCGTCCTCCGGCCAGGTGGCCTTGGAGAGATACTTTGTTTGCGGAGCTCAGCCGCAGTTTCCGCAAGGTGCCCTCTGCCCTGCCTCTGTCTCCTCAGGGTGTCATGACGACCCAGGGAGATGAGCTGGGCGCACGCACTCCCTCGGCTGTGTCACCGTCGCCGAAGTGAGTCATTGTTGTTCTCTGTTTTGGCAGATGCCTTCCTCCCAGCCTGCCGACTGCCAAGATGAGCTTAACAAAGGGCTTCCTTCCCTGATACACCAACTCCCAGCTTCCAGGCAGATCCCGCGGGGCTGCCGGGAGGCCCCCAAGCATCTGTTCCCAGCTGCAGCCTCCAGTCTCAGGAAGTAAGAGTATCCACTGGGACCGCAGCAGAGCCGAGGCGCCATAGGAAGCAAGTCGCTCAGGGCTTCGAAGTAATGAGCATATCAGTCATACGGTATTAATACCCACACAAAAGTGCTCTGGCAACCGAGGGGCTGCGTCCCCTCCTTGCAAGTACCAGCAACATGGCTAAGCGGTTTTTGTAATAGTCAATGTGCAAGTTTTAACAAAAACAAAATAACCTTATTCAGTCATCCTCTATAATTATCTGCACCCCTTCTTTCTACTCTATGTATTGGTGGGGGAATCCACTGACAAGTAGAAAATAAAGAGCAGTTCAAAGGCGGAAGGTTAGGAGTTAACATCAGTTGAGATCCTTCATTTCATCACAGAATTGTGGGTATTGGTGGCTTGGAGGGTTGCAGTCCCTGACACATGACAGCATTTAATGAAAAGAATTGAGCTTTAACTTCCCAGGGGACTGACCTTTGCCAGGAAAGCCAAAGAAATGAAGTTTACGGAGTGATGAAAACAGCAATTTGGAATCTGGAGACCCGAGTTCAAGTGTAAGGCCTGCAGCTGACCTCTGGCCAGGAAGCTCATTTTCCTCTTAGAGCCATTGTGAGGATGGAATGAAGTAACCAAGGAAACTGATTTCTGAGTTGCTCATGAGTTAATGTCAGTTGCATCCCTCATCCCACAGTGATCCCTGTGCTGGGGGTCGTTTTTGTGGTCTTAGTCAACTGCACCAAAAATCGTCCTGAGAAGACCTGATCGAAGTCTTTCCTCCATGATTAGCACCTTCTTTGATAAATAGAACCTAATGGCTGGATTTTCATGTTAGTGAGTGGAAAGTAGCCATTTTTCTACTTTATGCTAATGCATGAATAAGTGTTTTTATAAATTCAAGAGCTACAAAACCTTGCCCAACCCAAGATCTTTTACTCCAAATATATTAACTCTAATCAATTCTAATAGGTTAAAAGAGACATATTATAGGTAAATTGAACCTTTCCCATTCTTCTGAAATTTGCAGATTTTCAACCTAGCCAAATAAATCTCTGTCCCATGAAGTTATAGCTGCTAAATAGTACTCAGAATCTGTAGTCGTTGAGGTAGTTACACATTCGAACCTGACAATTGAAGACCCAATCTTTGGGCACAATTGAAGGCACAATCTTTGTGATTACTTAGTTGAGTTACTCAGTCGAGGCAAGTCTTGAACAAACATGAGGGAGACTATCTAAATGATGTGGGAAGACCCAGCATATAGTGGGTGAGAACATTCCCTGGGCAGATGGATGGGAGAGAGAAAGAGAGAGAGAGAGAGAGAGAGACCAGTATTTTGGCAGACAGGCAAGTGAAAGAATGTGCTTCTCTCACCTCTTTCTGAGGATGTGGTGTAGTCAGTTCCTTTGGCTCCTTATACTGGTGTGAATTCTCCTGTCATACTGAGGAACAGCAACCAAAAACAGTAAGCCAAACGTAAGTCAAACTTGTTTCCCTAAGTTGTATGAGTCCTGCATTCATTCGGCAATGGGAAGATGAAACTAATAAAAAGGCTTAATTCAAAGCCTCCAATATGTCTTGCCAATTTTGTCTTGTATTACCACCGAGCCAGTTGTTTTCAGTTGTCAACCTGACACCTGACATGAACCTCCACACACACCTATGAAGAATCATTTAATTAAGGCAGACCTCTGAGCAAGACTGTAAGAGGTTGTCTTAATTGTATAATTGATGTGGAAGATCTGGCCCATAGCAAGTAAGACACCGCCATGAGCAGGCAGGTCAGATCAAGAGAGCGGTTCAGCTGGCAATCCAGGAGGTAAGTAAGCAGGTCTAGTCCTTATCATTAGGCTCTTGTGGACCTGATGTGGCCAGTTCCCTTGGCTTCTGCTGGCAATTCTGCCATCGTGATCAACTGTAACTTTGTTTGGATCTGGTAATATGAAGCGAAGACAACTTCCAGTCATGTTTCTGTTTCGTCAGATAGAACTTTCCTTTATTCCACACTATGAACTCCATGCTTGCTTCTTGCCACACCTCTGTGCTGTTCTGTCTGCCTGGAATACCTACACCTGCTCCCTGCAGTTTGAAGCCCAGCAGATGGTACATATGGAGATAAGAGCAAAGAATGATCACCATGGTTGAAATGGACTTTCTTTAGGGGGCAGATATTGCCTTTTAAGAAATCGTTGCATGCACATGTATTCCCAAGAGTGAATGGTCAGTGTGTTCAAACACTGGCATGAAACAGTACCTCAGATGGCTTCCTCAGGGACAAAGTAGGAAAGAAAATAAGGTCACCAGTGTCCAGTGTAAATAGTCAGTGCTTAGAACAGGCAGAAAAGGACCAGGACTGGGGTGCAACAAGCAGGGTGTGACATGTTCAAAATTTAAGGAGGCACTTAATTTCAGATCTATATAAATATAAACTCACTACTTACACAACTCTGAGAGTCAGTGCCTCCTTAAAAAATTTTTACCCTAGAAGCTTTTCATGATTCAACCTATTCTCAGCTTTGGGTTAGATGTTTTTTTAAGGTACTAAAAAAACTAGGAAGAAGAAGAACAATGCTGGGAACAAATTTCCTTCTTTTCATGGTAAGTCTTAGAACCACCCTCCAATATGAGCTATGTTATATCCTTCACCTCTCCCGCCATTGCATTTTGTTTATCAAAGTTGGTGCAAAGAAGATGGTTCTATTGCTCCGACCAGACCTGTTATGTTCCAGGGCCCTCAAGATTAAGCAATGTGAGATGCTCTTAGAAGCTTTTTGACATAACTCAGGCATGGTTTCCACAATGGGGTGGTAATGGACTCCATGTACTGTATTTTTCAGGGTGATACTATTCTGGGTGCTCAATACAGTAAACAATGCAGGGGAACAGCGTGGAGGGTATGGAAACAACACTGGAAGGAAGCAGTTCTCAATGTCTCTCTGATAACTTTTTACTGGAATGAAGAGGTATCTTTTGGCTTCTGTTCAAAGTGAAATGAAAAGAGTTTATTTTAAAATTTTTTTCAGCCCTACTCCTGCTATGATTGAAATTTCAACTTCCTTAAATGGCATCCTGTTTCCAAAACACTTATTAAATATGTCTCAGAGAGTAAAGGAGAAAATAGACAAGATGAATGGAAGGCATTTTAGCCTTGTCACTTGATCCAAAGTGGTCCCTATATGTCCCAATTCCTTTAGAATATCATTTTGCCATGTCTGTAAAACAGATGTGATCCTATATGATCTTAGAGGATCTCAAATCTAGGTCACTTTTCAAAAAACCAGAGAAAGGGATAGGAAATGAAGCCCTGGATGGCTTAAATGTCAAAATATCAACTAAGTTTACAGTTCCTGGGAACTCTGACTTACTGGGAATTTTACTAAGATTTTTTCTTAAAAAGTGCATTCAGATTCTTTTAGAAATAAAAGAGACTGCTATAGTGTGTCATTAATATACAGATGAAGTTATAAGACTGCTTTAAATTTCAATAACTTTATGGTTTACAAAGTATTATTTTTTCTTTTAGCCTGTTCTACTAGATATACAACTATACACTGCAATGTAAACTCTTATTGTGAGTGTGTGTGTGTGTGTGTGTGTGTGTGTGTGTGTGTGTGTGTTCAGTGTTCTTATGCATAGAGGCCAGTGGTCTGTATTGGGTCTTCCTCAGTCACTTCTCTGCCTTGTCTTTTTGAATCAGAGTCTCTCCCTAGACCAAGTCAGCTAGACTTGCTGGCCAGTAAGCCTCAGTGATCCTCCTATTTCAGTTCTGCCCCACTTCACTCCCTCAGCTGGTATTGCAGGCACACACCCTGGGACCCAGCTTTTAATGTGGATGCTGGGGATCCGAAATCAGATCTTCATGCTTATACAGGCTCTTTCATGGCTGAACCACCTCCTAGCCCCTGAACTCACATTTTTTAAATCAGAAATCAGAGGTGATATGTGGAGAGCTCCCCATTTCTCCTCCCCAAGATGTCTCAAAAATAGTTTCTGCATCTCTGTATTCATAACTTGTACTCTACACTTGGGCATCTCTCCATTCAGAACCAAGAAAGATAGCGAGGTAAAATAAGAGTAGACTAAAATTTAGTAATCCTGTCAGGAACTTCACTATGATGGTGTCAATCTAAATAAAACTCTAATTAGGCATTATCCATTAAGGCAAAAAAAAAACCCACTAATTTAAGTCACTATACAAATATCCTCAGCATTTTCTTACTTCACATCACTATGATACCTTTGTGCACATACGAAGAGTCTAACCAAACTTCACTCAATTCCATAAAGGTTTCAGGATTCAGAAGTCCAAGCTGATATCTATAAGTCATGGTGCTGTGAGCTGCAGCCTCATATTGACAGACATAGAGCTATCTCTATATGTTGTCAGCAAAACTTTAAGTCATAGAATTTTTTGAAAAGTTCTCGAATCATTATCATAATTCTGATTCAAATTTTACAAGTTTGTGTGGGACCTAGAACTAATATCTCAACAAGTTCCAAGTCGCTCTAATGCACAGCCAGCACAGAAAGCCATAGACACAGGTCTTCCCAAGCCAGAGAGGACATCCAAATCACCTGAAACATTTGTCAAAATGGAGCTTTGCATCCAATCTTGGAGTTTCTGATTAAGCTTGTCTGAAGTGGAAGCTGAAAATTTAAATATACAATGAGTTCTCAGTGATATTAACACCACAGTCCCAAGGACCATACTTGAGAGCCATTGCTCTAAAATGTCACAAAGCATTTCAGTTACATTTTGAAACCAATTCAGCTACACTCCCAGATTATAGAAAATGACACTTACTATCAGAAAGTTTTACTTATCTAGGTCTAACTATTTGCCTGACAATGTCAAACACTGAAGAAGCACTGAAATCTCTTTCATTCTCTCTCTTCCTCCCTATCCCTTTCTCCCTCCCTTTCCTCCCTCCCTCTCTCTCAATGCCTTTGCATTGACAGAATCTAGAGAATAATTTCTCTTTATTTTCAAGGTCATTTCTGAAGATTTACCTGAGCCAAATTGGCATATCCAATAGTTAGGGTCGCTTTGTGTTGAGTGGGTCCTTGACTGAGTCGCAGAGAGCGCTGATTTCAGTACCACGGACAGCGTCCCGCATTTCCTCACCTTGTTAGAATACCAGAACCATAATAATTCTCCCAGTGACCGGGAGAAAGACTGAGAGACACGGCCATGAACCCACTGGGCCAAACATTGTGAAACTCCTCAATAACAGTACAAGCCCCTTAAAAATTGAATGTGTTCATTTGTTTGGTTCTGTATATTTGCATGTGGTAAGAATTGAAATATTAGGAAGTATTCCTTGTCACCATTCTGTCTTACTTTTTTTTTTGGCTAGGTCTCTAATCAAACCCAGAGCTAAGTGACAATACTAGTCTGGCTAGCTAACTTGCCCTGGGGATTCCCAGTCTCTGCCTTTCAAGACTGGAATTACAGGGAGACTACTACCCCCATTCCATTCACATGAGATCTGGGGACCCAAACTCTGTTCCTTTTGCTTGTATAGCAAATACTAACCAGCTTCTATCTAATACTTGTTAATCCTGCTTTTCTTACTAGCTTTCATGCTTATATGCCCCACTCCTTCTCATTTTCTATTTCTTCTTCTCTTCTTGTCTTCATCTGTCTTTCCTTTCTTCTTCCTTTTCTTGGTCTTCACTGCCTCCTCCTCCATCTTCCTCCCTCCTACCTTTTTTCCCCTCTGTTAATGACAAGTATTTTAAGTCTAGCAGCCTGTGAAAGGTCATGCCCCTATTATCAAGAATAATGCTTTGTACTTGGTAAGTGCTCAGTAAATAGTTATTGAAAGAAATATTTAAGGGTAACTATACCAATATCTCCAGCTTACAGTGAAGTGTACTAAAAATTTCAAATGGCTATTAAGTTTGACTGAGGAATAAATGAACCTGGAAGTTATGTTGCAATATAGATTTCTGGGCACTCCTCCAGAGTGTCCCATTCAGTTGGTCCGTGGTCTGTTGTGGGAGCTGAGATGGTTTGGTGGATGACTAGAAGGATGAAAATATTCATGATTACATTATAGGACAAGCAAAGTGACAGTGATTAAAAACTCATTTATATATATATATATATATATGCATTGTGAAATTCTTTCAACCTCAATGTATTATTTTTAAATCTCCATAATTAGAAATAATTCTAACTCTAAGGAGTGCTCACAAAAATTATACTTCAGATTTCTCTCTCTTTCTTTTCTTCCCTCTCTCCTTCCCTTTTCTTCCTCTCTTCTTCTCATCCTGCTTCACAAAAAAACTATAAAGAAGGCTGAGGACTTTAAGTTCAGCCTTTCCAGAGATTAATCTAGATAGTCCATGTGCTGGGAGCAGTACTGCCCTGGCACCCTGATCAGCAGACACCTGGACTGGGCTTGAGCTCCCTCGAGGATAAAGACCCATTCTAGAAACGATCTCCTGAGAGACTTCAAGTATCCCCTTGGGAGGCCACAAGCTGGATAGTTAGTGCTTTAAGGGCAGGCAGGCAGGCAAGACAGAGTGGAAGTCCCCTAGGAGATGCCTCTGGACAGCAAGAAACACAACTGTCATCTACACCCAGAGACAACCCTGAGACCTTCCTTTCTTCCTCCCAGCTGGCCCAGGGAAAGGGCTGCATCTCTCCCTCTGTGCATTTTACAGATTCAGGACAAGACTGTTTACATGAGATTGTTCAGCAAGAAACTCAAAAATTTAAAGACATTCAAACTTCATGGTGCATCTCAAGATAAACTACAGCCGCCTTAGTATCATCTTGGGAATCCAGCAAGTTTTCATGGCGGAGAAGCCCTCTGCCTTGATACCAAACAGGAGCAATGCTGGCAATCTTGAGTGTCTGCTCTATTCTTCCTTTCCGAGAGGACAGCAGTACCTCAATGTAAGCAAGACCTGTTATGACAGCTGTCTGCGCACATGCTGGCCAAGGAGTCTGAGGTGTAGATTGTTCCCAAGCAACAGTTCTACAGAGGTGTGCTCAGTCCCGGAGAAAGGTCTGTGTCCCCTGCTTCTCTACCCCTACCCCACCCTCCACAGCCTTGGACCAGAGGCCGCTCAGGCAGCAAAAAAAGGAAGCAATGTCAGCGGACATGTTTCTCTTTCTCTCTCTCATCCTTCCTTCCTTCCTTTTTCTTTCTTTCTTTCTCTCTTGCTTGCTGGCCTGCTTTCTCCTCTTTCTTTCCTTCGTCCTTCTCCTTGCCATACTTCTCCCTTGGTGATCTTTCAAATAGCCTACAGAAATCTTCCCACTAATGAGTGACCAAAAATTGTTATAAAACCCAGAATTTGATAAAAAGAAGATGGAAAAAAAATAACCTGAGGCTAAACAGCCCTGATGATTCAGTATATTGTGTGGTCTCTGACCCCAGGATGGGGGTAGGAGGGTTTGGAGAGACATCCTCTCTCTTCCACCATCCGTGAAACATCACAGCCAGATGTGAGGGCAGCCCCATACTGCTGTTGTAGTGTAAATGTGAAATGTACTCCCGTGGATTCATGGGTTTGCATACTTGAGTGCAGCGTCTTCCCTCCCCTGCGACGCTGTGTTGGGTGGCTGTAGATCATTTAGGAGGTGGAGACTCACGGCATCAGGATCAGGCCTTGAAGCTCCACAGCGTTCACTTCCCATCTGCTCTCTGCTTCCTGACAGTGTGTCATAGTTAAGCACAGGTGTCAACTTGATTGTTGAGGGTTTGAGCTCTGGGCACAGTTGTAGAGAGTTGATGGTTGAATTAAGCCCAGAGCAAACCTTAAGGAGATTGTCTAGCTGATGGGGAAGACCCAGCCCATGGTGGGTGGGATTAGGCCCTGGATAAATCATAGAGAGCTGGTTGAGAGAGTGGGCATCCTTCTGTTCACTTGTCTAGACATGCTGGTCTGGCAAGTAAGGATTGTCCATCTCTCAGCTGTTATGTGGTGATGATGTGGCCAGTTCCCTTGGCCCTGCTGTTGGTGCGTGCTCTCCCATCAAGCTGGACTGACAACTGTAACCGGACTATTGTAAGGAAATAAACCCCTTGTTCCCTTAAGCCATTTTATGGTCATTTCTCAGCAATGTTGCAGGCAGATTGCAACACAGTAGATGCAGTGTGACCAGCTGCCTGGCCCTCGTGTTTCACGCCTTCCCTGCCATGATGAACAAAATCCCTTCTCACGCAGCAAGCCCAAATAAACGCGCCCTCCCTTAAGTTGCTTCTTGTAAAGTATTTGGTCACAGCGATGGAAAAAGCAACTAATACACCTGCTCCCTGACAGCTGGAGACCCCTGAAAACTACTCCATGGATAAAACAAACCTGGAGCTTGACTGTTAGCAAACGTCCTGCTGTATCACTAAGGTAACCATCAAGCAGCCCAGCACACCATAGGAGCTCAGCAGATGCTGGATTCTTTGGTGTGTGAATGTATGACAGCTTCCCTGCACATTGACGCTCCTTCCTCATCCTCTGCCGGCCAGGACAGGGAGCCATCAGGGCATTCCGCCAGGGAGTGCTTACAGGCTCTCCTCAGAGTTGTCACTCTGGCGTCTACGTGCTCTCCCTACTGAGTGGGCCCCGCATAGATTTTTCTTCTTTGAATTCTCCAGGAAGATATATTGATCCAGTCCAAGCGACATCAATAGACCCAGGTAAGTGAATAAAGCTTCTGGAGTTTGCCTTAAAATATGTATAATGCTAGTCTCAAAACGCCACCTGGCAGCCTCACTGTCCCTCACAGCCCCTCCTAGTCGTATTTCATCGTGACTAGGAAATGTCATGTGGACCTCAGCGCTCCTCTGCCTCCCGGCCCCACACTCCTCATCCAACCCCGGGATGACATGAAGAGACCGTGGGCAGAAACTGAAAATGAAGATGGCAGTAATGGAGGAGCCTATGCATTTACTCCCCCACTCTAAAACAGACCTGTCGACCTCCTGACAAGGATTCTAGGATTCAGACCATTCTTACCTCGAGTGTCACAATGAAGGGACACAGAGACAGTTCCTGCGAGGCTGGCGTGTATTCTCTTTCCTCCCCTCGGAGAGGTCTCACCCCTCTGTGACTGCGTGGGAAAATCTTTAGTTTCCTCCCAAGCTAAAACTAGCACCTCAGACCCCTCCCTGTAGCATGGAAATAATAATACAGCATCTGCCTTTAGGAGCAGTGTAAGGATTAACTAAGATAAAATGCATGCAGTGTTTCAGCCTACTCCTAATGCACAGCATTAATAGTAAAATTACCAAGTTTCCCTCCCGAGAACTTACTATGCATTAACCAGCACTCATATTAATCACCCTAATGCTCATGACCTGGTAAATACAAAGTAATTTAATAATAAGGTATTACTTATATTTAACTGCAAGGTAAATGAAAATCTAGATCCTTTTGCAGCTGTAAAAACCAAGACACGGAGAAGAAACACACTGGCTCCAAGCCCACAGAGTGACAGAATGGGGATCTGAATCAGATCCGTTTGATTCAAACCTTGTGTTTTTTTAAACACCTGTATCCTGCTTTGTTCAATACAAACCACTTCCCATTCCTCAACTTCCGGCAGCCACCTCAATGTGTAACTCAATGTCAGCATGACAAGGTTTGACTATAGAAAGCAAAGGTAGTATTTTCCACTCTGTGAGCCACAGTGTCTCTGTCATGAGTCTTTCTTTACTTCTGCAGTGTCATGTGAAAGCAGAGTGAGGCATGTGTGGGAATGGTCCAACTGTGTTCCAAGAAGGCTTTGCTGACACAAATGTAGCAGTTAGATGGACTCTGGCCCGGAGTTGTAGCACAGCTCTGGGCAGGAGAGACGCGGGAAGCTGCTAGACGGACAGTGAGCGCGCAGGCAGGCTCTGTCTACTGTAGTCCAGGCAGTAGCTCCAGAAAGCAGCACTTCCATTACAGTCTCGCAGGAAAGCTGACTCCACTTGTACTTGGAGTTATGTCAGGAAGATTCCCTGCTGTACTGGGCCATCTATCTACAAATTGAGGTTTTTCTCTGCTGAGAGCAGGTGGCCCTGGTGGCAACCCCAGTCCTGTCTGCTTCCTCTGGTCTGGACAAGACCATACCATAGAGCATTTATAGAGATTGCCTAGGCCTGCTGCCTCCTCTCAGGGTGGGTGGGCCACATACTATTCAGGGGATCTTCCACTAATGAAGATTCCTGGTCCTATGGCCAAGGCAGTAGTTGTCTACCACTTCTCAGAAGGACACCACTTTAGGTAGAGTATTTTCCTGAAGAGGAGGGCCAGTGTGGGACTGGGAGATGCCTCAGCAAATAACAGTGATTCTGCCCAAGCACAAGGACTTGAGTTCAAATCCCCAACACACATGTTTAACAACAACAACAAAAGAAAACAGTCATGGTGTGGCTACTCCTTTCAATAACTGAACTCTGCATGAATGCCTGGAACTCCAGCATTGTGACGGGGTGGAGATAGAAGGAGCTTGCTAGATACCAACCTAGTTCCAGATTCAGTGGGAGATCACGTCTCAAGAGAACAAAGCAGAACACCATACAGACATCCTCCTCTGACCTCTGCTACTACATTGACACATACACTGGCAAGCGCACACACACACATACACACACAAACACACACCGGAGAAAGAGAGATACCACATAAAGCAAGGCCAGTGTGATTACATCTAGCACCAGTACAAGTCCATCTCACCTCCTCTACAGCCGTCACCACTGGGGTGCGACTTGAGAGAGAGAGAGAGAGAGAGAGAGAGAGAGAGAGAGAGAGAGAGAATACATTTTGAGCTGGTTTGTTTCATTTACATTTATCAGTTTATGGTGATATGATGGTTGAGAAGCTCACACAATCTCCAACACAGGTTACAATTTAAGAAAAGATAGAAACCACCATTCAAGATGAAATTAATCCAGAAATAAGCAGCCAAACCCATGATGCATGTCATTCCAACATAACAGCCCTGACTGTCCTCATTGGAGCAGCTGTGGCTACCCACAAGATACCCTCAAAGATAGAGCCTGTTGAGGTTCCCTTGTAAAAGCTGGGGAGAGTCGTTACACCCTCAGCTGTATAGGTCTACTACTAATGCATGGAATATACCAATACTGATTGTACCAATAATTATATATACATATATTATAACCAAGAATTAATATATACGTTCAGTGAATTGTCTTCTGGTTAGATTCAATGATGCTTATTCCTGGACTAAGATCAAATGAATTCAGGGACAAACACAAAAAACTCCAGATTATACTTATTCTAGTCTTCTCTTTTTGAGCCATAAAACAGTCTTTTCCTGGAATACCCCCTGGGATGTGGAGTGACGAGAATGCTAGGGGGATTTCTCTGAACACCTGGAGCAAGAGCAGGGAAACTGAATATCTCACACGAGCAGCCCCTGCGCCAAGTTATAAATCTCAGCTAATTATAATGCAATACCATTCCTCTGGGTCTGGCATCGAACATGAGTTCCCTGTATCCAAGAATCAAGGTCTGTACTTGTTCTCCTCCGGGATCCCTCCACTCCCAGGGTGGGCTTTGGTCTGAGTCAGAGAAGGGGCGTT
Source organism: Typhlomys cinereus (assembly GCA_023101885.1). Lineage (NCBI taxonomy): Eukaryota > Metazoa > Chordata > Mammalia > Rodentia > Platacanthomyidae > Typhlomys > Typhlomys cinereus. The sequence goes on along the minus strand of JALPQD010000121.1, from coordinate 5,379,291 downwards.
GTCACATCTCAGGTTCGAGAGTTTCATGGCTGGGAGCAGAACCGGCAATAAAGACAGAAGTTATGAGTGTTCAGCCGGCAGGGAAATCGAATGGGAGGCTGCTAACCACCATATTCATCTCTAGAAATTTCATAACACCTCATTCAGTTTCATGTCATATACTAATATACGTTTTTCCCTTCGGCTTAGATTCCCCTTCATTTTAGTCCAACTATTTTTTTTCTTTCAATATGAAGCATATTTGTTCTCTTAGACGCCCCCTCATTCTTTCTATCTGCTCCTTCCTCTCCCTTTCCTCGCCCCTTCCAGCTGTAAGAAGGCAGAGAAGCAAAGCAAAATGCACGGGCTTTGCAGGCACACTGATGTGGATTGAAATCCTGGCTCTACTAATTACTGTTTGTCTGTAAACAAGCTACTCAACTTTTTGAACTTCAGTTTCCTTTCCAATATAATGGAGAGCACCGTTACAGGGATGCTGCAGGGAGTTGACATGTCTGACAAATGAAAGAATTCACTGCTGCCCACCTGTGATCATAATACTCTGATGTCAGAAACAAGAGAATCTCAAGTTTGAGACCAACCTGGTCGATGCGACAAGTTTCAAGCCAGCCAGAGCTATGCAGTGAGACCCGGTATTGACATCTCCCCCCAATTTGTTTCAGTAATAGGCACTTATATCATTCCTATTACTAATCTCACTTTTCCCCATCCAGCTCCATTTCTCTATAGGTACAGAATACATATTCAAAGTCTTGCTTAATAAACACCAATCATTTCATCTGTACCAGTTATTCAAGTTGTTCAAGATGCTACGTTAGGTGGTCCCTGGTATTTCAGATTTTCTCAAGCTCTTCTTTCCTCTCCCCACCACTTCCTCCTCTCTGGGCGGCAGCTGACTCTCCCCTGTTCCTGGGATAAGGGCCATCAGCATCATCGGCACTCCCTTGCCATCATGCATCCCATCTGGATGCTCTTCAGAACATTTGGCTGAGAGAGCCAGGCTATCTGCCACTTAGAATCGCTCTCGCTTCACCCACCATGTTTAATTCATGTGTGTTGCAGACCATTTAAAGAGGCTCAATGAGCTGTGAAGATCGAGATATGAGCCATACAGATCGTACGCTATTGAATTAAGATACTAAATATGGAACCTAAGTGAGGCCAAGAAAGGGATAGCGAAAGCCTTGGTGATTTAGTCATGGAAAGCAGAGTGGGTCAAATCAGTAGCAAATTGAAAAGATGCATGACTTCAAGGAAAGGGCCATTCGTCATGCTACAGTCATCCTCGCTTTCTCCCCCTCCCTCACCCTTTCCACTCAATCCATCACGGAGACCTGTCATCTCTCTCTCCAAATAAATCTCTTGTGTCCACTCTTTATCCCCATTGCACCTCCCAAGGTCAATCCCTGTCTCCTCTTCCCTTAACTATTACAATTGACACACTTAGCACTTTGGTTCTGTCTTGCCCTTCTCTAACCCAACATGTACTCAGCCAGCCTTCTGAAATATTAGTCAAATGATGTCACTCTCCTGTTTAAAACATTTCCTCTGGCATGGCACTGATCTTGCACCATAATAGAATCCCAAACTGTTACCATGGCTTGGGGGTTTCTTGCAGTCATGCTCATCTCAATCCACACTCGCCCTTCCTTGCTCTCCTCTGGCCATTGCTGCCTCTTTAGTGCTTTATTCTTACCTAAAGTTCTCGCATCTTGTAGTGCCCTGTGCCTACATTTTGTGTGGTCAGCGTATTCTCATCTTCCACAGGTTGATGTAAAGCAGGTTTCTGAGCTTCCTGTCAGCATAGCCTGCCCCACTCATGCTCAGCTTTTCACTGAGATCTCGCTTTGTAACTCCCAGTTCCTGTGATCTCTGTTGAAAGACTCCAGCAAAGACAAGACATACAGATTGTCGTGTACCAAATAGGCAGAACTTACTGCAGAGCAGAGCCTAGCACACTCTCCAGGGGGGTCAAAGTAGAAAATGACAAATTGACATTATGTCAATCTACGTTTCAGGTAGGCTTTATATTATTTCTGAAGTCTGTAGAAAAAGCAGCTTTCTCGGGAGGTGTTTTCCTATCTAGGTGATTGACAAGCCCAATTGAATTGACTCTTGAATTTGAGAGGACAACAGTATGTCCTTGTTCTTTATCAGAAAGCCTCCAGCTAGATAGCTATCTTATACGGCTTAGATAGTTATCTATTAATGGCCTTCCAGGCAGTTCAGAATGTCATGTCTCCATTCAGAGACAGAGATATGTCTTGGATCTCTTTCCTTTGACCAGTAATCAGAGTCCTACAGTTATAGTTTATAGTCTTTGGAGCTGTTGTTATGAGGGAGTGAGTTGATCCCCAGCGACCCCAACCTGCTAACATCTGACTAGCAAGATCATCGCCATGATTTTTTTAAATCTGATCCATGAAAGCACCGAGTATTTCCTTCTGTTCATGATGTCCGCTTGTACTTTCACATACTTTCACAGTCGGGTAATACAATATTGAAGAATAACACATCTATTAAAGACTAAGTCACAGAAGTCCCATTCTAGGGTTTGATCACTTATCGCCCTTTTATTGCCACTGCTCACATCTTTCACTGTCTTGATTCCAGGTCACAGCTACCGAGGCTAGGATGGGGCTTTAAAAAAAGAGAAAGAGAGAGGAATGAATCGCTCACAGCACTGATACTGAGCATAGCTTCTAAGTGGAGCTTGGAATGTGAGAGAGGCCAACATCGAGCATATAAATATATAATTATGCCCAGTTAAGTGCTCTGAAGAGAGCAGAGGTGTGTTGAGAACACAGGAGAGACCATCATCAGGAAATGCCCTTTTGACAGCTACATCCTCAGTGGAGGGAGATGGCTCCGGGGAAATCAGGAGGCCACTGTCCGAGTCTTCACACAGCAATGAGAAGTGTCTCATGAAAAAGGGACAGTGAATGGGCCCTTACCCTGGGGATTGTGTGTAGAAGAAGCTCTGTGATGGAAAAATATTTTTAATAGGAATATAATTCTGTTTTAGTTTACATAAATATAAATAATGCCAGGTCTGGGCATTCTGGAAGGAACATCAGGCAGATTCTTCCTTTGGCCCAGCCTCTATCTTCATCGTGTGTCTTTCTTTCTTGAAGGACCAGAAAGTCGTGAAAATTTTCAGCACAGCACTCTCTCCTTGAGTGGCACTGGTTCTCTCTCTTTTTCTCTCTCCCTTTCTCTTTTCTCCCTCCCTTGCTCCCTTGCTCCCTTGTTTCCTTCCTCTTTCTTTCCCTCTCTAGAGAAGACACCATGTACCTCTGATTCCTCTGGGTTACTGACAGATAACATATTAAAAAAACACTTAGGCATTTAAGACATCAATTTCTTGAGTGTGTGTGGGGTGTGGCTATGTTTAGAGAAGAGAACTTGTGGAGGTCCAAAGGTGACATCTACAATCATCCTGGGTAATTTATCTTGCTTGCATTATGGACTAAATTGTGATCCCCCCCAAAAAAAATTCTTAGGTGGAATCACTAATCAGTTTTTTAGGGGGGAACAGTGATTGGGTACCAATCTGAAAGGACTTGTGGCCTGATAAGAAGAGGAGGAAGGAGTTTGGGGGATAGCTTGCTCAGTAAAGTGCTTCATGCACAAGTCTGAGGACCCCGTTCAATCCTCCAGAACCTATGAAAAAGTCAGCTATGATGGCACAGAGAGAGAGAGAGAGAGAGAGAGAGAGAGAGAGAGAGGAGAGATTGCAGGTCTCGCTCACCAGCCAGCCTGGCCTAATCAGTGTTCTAGGCCAAAAAAGAGACTCTGTCCCAAAAAAAGGTAGCATTTGAAACACAATATCAAGGATTGACTCGGATATCCATATATATGTTTACACACACACACACACACACACACACACACACACACGCAGAGGCATGTTGTGAGAGAGAGAGAGAGAGAGAGAGAGAGGAAGAGGGAGAGAGAGAGGGAGATCTCCCATGTGCACGCAGTGACAAAAGCCTATATGAGGACACAGCAACCCAGGAAAAGGGCCCCATTAGGACCACATCAGCTAACACCTTGATCTTAGACTTTCAGCCCCAAGAACTTAGAAATGAATGCCCATTGCATGAGCTACATAATCTGCGTAGTTGGTTATATCAGTTTGACCAAATAGAGTCATAATCTCAGCCTAAACATGGCAATAACCACCATAACTCTGAGTCGACTCCTCTAATAGTCATAAGTCAACAGCTCAATTTTTTGGTGGTGGTAGTGGTGGTGGTGGTGGGTGTGTGTGTGTGTGTGTGTGTGTGTGTGTGCACAAGAGGACACTTGAGTGTGTATGTCCCAGTGGAGGGACCATCCTGGGTTGTGGCTCCACCTTATTGCTTTGATCTTGGGTTCTCCCACTGCCCTCCAGGGAGCTATACTGTAACTGCCACATCCACCTGGCACTTTTACGTGGGATTTAAAGATCTGTACTCAGGTCCTTTTGCTTGTGAGACAAAGGTTTTAACCCCTGAGCCATCTCCCCAGTCCAGCAAGTCAATTTTAAGGCAAAGAAATATCCACTTCTGACACAGATCCCCCACCCCCATTTTCCAGGGGTGTGTCTCACCCCTGCCTCTGCAGCTCTTCTATCCCTATACTTGGTTTGATTTTCTCTCCGCAGGACATGGAGGTGCTGCTTAAATTCACACGGGTATGCTGGTGTTTCCACTGCTTTCTCCTAATACTTACTTTATTGCTCTTTTAAACAAGCTTTCCTGGCTCTCTGGTAAATATCCAACAAAGACCCAAATGCTAGAGCCCTGATCCCCGGCTTCCGTTGCTTCCTGCCTCTCGTCTCTAGGTCATGGTCCACTTGTGAGACTCCCCTCTGCTTCTAAACTGTTTCTTCCCTGGAAATGTCTCCTCGACCACCCCTGACTGTCTAAATCCTGTCCGCCCTTCAAGGCCCAGCTCAGATGCCATTTTCCCTCTGAAAACTCTCCTAAGATCCCCAGTTGGAAATCCTGTTTTTTATTTCTTCTGCACTTCCATCACAACGGCAAGGCTGATGGTGACACCTAGCACCTATTTCCTTGCTATAGCGATTGTATATGACTGCTTCCTAAATCACCTTCTAGGTTATAAATATCTTGAGGACAAGAACCATGTCTTCTATTCATCTTTTAATCTTAGGTAGAGCCTGGCATGGTGCCTTGTAATTAGGAGTTGCACAATAAATAATGGTTAAAAGAATGAATGGATGGATGGGTAAATGAATTTGAGGGTGACTGTATCTGATGAAGTCAGGAACAATGTACGTACAGATAGAACTTGAGATGTGCATGTGCATAAAAGAGAAGGTACGTGCCTAGAATATGTGATGAGTCTGGGGGCAGATGTCAGAAATGAAAGGTGCAATAGCTCATAACTCATTGGGCAGTTACACAATTTACTAGCAATATGCAGGAACTGTTTGGAGCCGCTGAGCAGATGAGATGAGGTTCTCATCTTCTTGGAACATGCGTTGTAGTGGAAAAGGCAAATATTAAGTGGACACTTGAGTCTTACATTAAATAATAATTATCACAAGTAGCTTGTTATAGAAAGGCAGAGAAGTTGCTCCAGGGGAGAATGAGATCAACATAATCTAGACCCAGGTGCCAGGAAAGCGCTCTCTAAGAGGACCACATTTTCAGTGAATAGTAAGGAGGTTAGGGCCTGAAGGGGAAATGGGGAACAGTCAGGCCAAGAGGCAGATAAGATCCAAAGATAAGAAAGACTGATGCACACAAGAAACTTCAAGACCCTCAGGGATCAAGTGCAGTGGCCAAGGGACAAGTAGAAGAGGCAGACCCAGGGCAGGGGAGGGCTTTTAAGAAGACCCCCAGGTAACAGGTCTGTGTTTGTCTCAGCACACTGTTCCCCACAGTGGAAAGACATGCTCCCTGCACTTTGGCTGCCACACGAGGAGAGATGATAGTAGAAACCTTTAGTTGGAGCCTTTAGTTGAAGACTTCTGCAGGCCAGGATCATAGGTAGTTTAGACAGTGACTACGGGGAGAAGTGGCAAAATTGGAAGAGAAGCGAATATTTTGGAGTGGAAATATGGCTTGTACTTCCAAAGTCTCTTACCCTGCCTAATTGTCATCCGTGTTTTCTTGTTTATTGTCAATGTATCATGATTAGAGCATTACTTCCACGAGGACAAGGTCGTTTATGCACCGTTGAATCCCTAGTGTCTATAATACTGCTTGGCACTGAGTAAATATTTGTTGATGTAAATTATGATATAATAACTCCTAAATTGGAGTCAAAATGAAAAAGAATGACATACGGAGGATTAATTTCAAGGTTTGGGCTTTGACACTCAAGTCTGAGATAACATTTATTGAGATGAGAAAAAAATGAGGAGATGTCTCAAAGGCTTAGATTAGAAATTCATCTTTTGATATCTTCAGTTTCACAGATGCTTGGGAGATAGCCAAATGGATCACCTCATCGGAAGACATCAGTTTAGGTAATATCTAGATAAATACAGCATTTCTGGTTATATAGTCATCTAAGACAGGATTTCTTGACCTGGAATCTATAGTGGCTTCCTCTTCCTCCTCCTCTTCTTGTTTCTAGAACTGAGTGGGCAATGAGTCAGATGCAGGTTCACTGGCCAGATTTCAAGCTATTGCTATTCCTCTCCTTTCTACTTCCTATCTCAGGAGGAATAACTCAGCCAAAGCCGACCCAAGCTTGAAGGCAACCACAGACAGACCCTCCCTGGGCTTGAGCCCAAGATACAGTCTCCAATCACTTTGCCAACACCTCTGAAGGATGGTTTCAAGACAGATCAGAGTATCCAGGATCCACTTAAGTCCCTGAGAAATCTTCATTCCTCTTGGAAGACTGTGAATACACTAAGTCAGATTCTACTAATCTAATGGAGGAACTGGAGAGATGTGCTAGGAAAATGAGAGTATCTTAGAAATTGCTTAATTACAAGAAATAGAAAACCATTTTAAGTAACTTAGAAAGAGAAGTATTTATTGTAAAGAAGCAGGGAATTCACAGGACCAAAGATATCATGGGAAAAACCGAAGATCAATGGGCCAGAGATAAGAATTATGAACAGCTGAGGATGTAGAGATAGTCGCTGTGGATGGTTCTTTGAAAAAGTTCAGCAATGAAATAGAACTATGAGTCAGTAACCCAAGGGAGTGTTGGAGAAGAAAGGTTGTCGGAGTGTAAATTAAGGGTGGGAGTCAGAGGAGGAGCGAAGGAGAAAAAAGGTCAGATGACAGATACACAGTAGATGCTCAGCAAATGCTTGCAAATTAATTGAAACCACCTGGGCTGCAGAGAAATAAAGTTAAATATGGCTCAAGAGACACAGAGCATTTTTATGTTTGTCCTACCTGGCAGGTGACTCCTCCAATTCTTCAGACACAGTGGTACAAGTTGTAGGCAGCAGCAGCAGCTGAGAGAATCAACCGTCTCTTCTGGCAGCAGCCACGGGAATAGAGAGACATTGCCACAAGTCTCAGAGTCACGGTGAGTTCCAGCTGCCAAGGTCCCTGTCTAGTGTAAGACCAAACAGATTTGAAGAGAGCAGAGAATAGTCAGGATCACATTTCCAAGGTGACATTGGAAATCATTATCCACCAGTAATACAATTCTAACAGAATTCATTTTTTTCTTAAAGAGGGGTTTTGTCATGGTACATTGCAAATCATTATCCACCAGTAATACAATTCTAAGAGAATTCAGTTTTTCTTAAAGAGGGGGCTTGTCATGGTTTGAATGTAAGTTGTCCCCTATAGATTCACGCATTTGAATCCTTAGCTGACATTAGGAGACAAGGGGCAGGTCTTGGGGCCCGACCCCACCTGCTCAGTTTGTTCTTGCTCTCTCGGCCTCCGGGATGACTTGAGCCTCCTCCAGCTTCTGCCTCCCAGCCATGCCTTCTGCTATGAGATTCCCACCATAACGGATTGGTTTCCCCCTCTGGAACCATCGGTCAAATAAGTCTCCCTTTCTCCCTTAAGTTTTGCATGAATGTGGACTCACAGCAACAGACAGAAGTAACTACAACAGGAGTCTTGCTTCTGGGACAGTGGAGATCTAGAGAAGGAACCAGAAGTTCAACCTCATTACAGTAGTTGCCCCTTAGGAAGGAATGAGAGAAGCTTAATAAATGAGTGCCATGAAGATATTTTGCTTGGAAAGAATAGATAGATACCCAAGCTACCTAGACTAAAAGAACCCAGAGGAGTGTCATATAATGAAATTATTTTTCACATAATTCAGTGAGCCTGAGAGTAGGGGATTGATAGGTTCCCTTTCTGTTTCTTCCTGTCTCAGTCTGCAACTCTTTTACATCTTCTGTGTTTTTGCCGTCATGTTTTTTCTGTCCCTAGACCACCTTTCATGTTCTCCTCTCGCTTTGTGGTTGCAGTTTTGAATGAAGGTCTTGCCATATAGCCCAGGCTAGCTTCAGTCTCCCACGGGACCTTCTTGCCACAGCTTCCTGGCATGGGGATTACAGGCGTACACCACCTGCTTTTACATGGTCCCTCGCAATCGCCCTGAAGTGCTGCTTTCCTGCCCAGCTGACAGAGCCTTGTAGCAAGGTTGTCACTGTGTTCCCATTCCATGACCCCTGAGAAGAGTTATTTATATTGGCTCAGCTAAGGCTAAACATCTGTGGCAATGCAATCATACCATATAGAGAGACAGGGACACGTGACTATTAAAGCCACCCTTTTAATACTGTAGATGAGTAGGTTTACTGAGGGCAAGGCCGCGTGGAGGGAAATGATTAGCTCATAGTTCACAGTCCTATGTAATTGCAACTGGACCAAGTGCCATGGGAAAGCTTGATCCTAGCCATTAACTTCTTTAGGGAAAACTGCTCAAATTGGGACGAGAAGAGAGAAGTGCCTAGAGCCCCTCAATTAGACCTTAGTGTCTCCCTGTGGCTTCATGCCCTTGCCAAGTTCCCTTTCCATCCTCTCCTCATCTCTGAGAAGTGAACTAGCCAATGCACTCGGTGATGGGTCTAAAACATGCAAAGAACTCGACATTGTCATGGGAGATGTGGTACTGCCTTGAGAAATGCTGGTGGCCTTGGCATGTCTCTCTGTATGTTGGACTAAGCAAATTTATTCTTTCCTTTCCAGACATAGATCTGTCAACCCCCTCCCCCCACAATGCTTTCTATGCTGTTCCAGGGAGCATTAGTCACAACTCTGTGTTTCTATTGATCTTCTTTTCACAGCATCATTGAGTGACATGGTTATTACCTGTCATGAGTCTGCCTCTTTTAGACTGTGTGTCCCAGGGAAGCATCTTAACATTCATTCCTGTATCTCCATCCCATGACATGGCACATGTTGAGCATATGATTAATGCTCAGTGAGTAAATATCTCAGCAGTTGTCAATCTAGTACTACTCAACAGTCTTCTGGCTGGAATTCACGCTTGAGATAACCTTAATGATATGAATGGGAATGAGGACATTCCCAAGATAGCGTGAAGGTGGGAAGAGGAAAGAATGGGGGATGTATGACTGGAAGGAGAAAAGTCTACCTTCTTGTATTTCAAGACCTTTCATACAGAATTAGGATAAACTCCCAACCAATAGCCATAGGAACAATCTAGATCCAAAAGACAAACTTAAAGAAAATTATTCCAGCCCAACCATAAGAGTGGTCTAAGAAAGGCTGGCAAGTTGGCCCAGAGGGTGAAAACACCTGCTGTGAAAGCCTCAGTTTGATTCACAGAAGCCACATGAAGGGAGGAGAGAACCAACTCCACAAAGCTGTTCTCTGACCTCTGTATATGTCCGTTAACATATTCTTTCTCTCTGTGTCTGACTCTCTCTATCTCTCTCTCAAATAAAAAAAGAGAAATTATAGCTTGAGAAGCAAAGATATCCACAGATGGATTTGACTAGCCCTAGAGGTAGTAAGCAATTTTTGCAAGATGCTAAAGAAAAATACAATCTTTTAAAATATTTTATTTAGTGTGTGTGTGTGTGTGTGTGTGTGTGTGTGTGTGTGTGTGTGTGTGTGTAAGAGGGTACTGTGTGTCCCTGTAGAGGACCAAGGGTGACTTTGAGAATTATCCTGGATTGCTTCTACCTCCTTTTTGCTTCGCTCTAGAATTTCCAGGCTCTGCCCACCAGGACTAGAAGTGCAGGTCATCGCTGTTTCCACCTGGGATTTTTACATGGGATCTGGTATCTGAACTCAGGACCTTCTGCTTGCAGAGACAGAGTCTTAATCCCTGAACCATCTCTCCAGCCTGAAAAATAACCTGAGATGGCTCCTTGAATTAAATATTTTATAGGTACGTTAAAATTACACAACTAATCTGCTTATAATTGGCAAATTTTTAAATGCAGGTGGGGGGATGTTGTTACACAACCCAGAGATAATCAGTGTTAACATGCAGACATAAAAAATATCTGTCTCAGTTTCATTGCTGTAAAGAATGCATTACCCAAACAACTTAGAGGAACAAGAGGTTTTTATTGGTTTACTATTCCAGATGACAGTCTGTCGTGGCAGGAGAATGGAACTCATAATGCCAGGAGCAGAGGGAGCTGGCCATATCACATCCGCGGTGAGAGAACAGAGCAAGAACCAATGTGTATTGCAGTGTTGTCAAATGCACTTCTCTCCATTTTATCCATCTGCCGTGGGAATGGTTTCATTCACCATGGGATGGATCTTCCCTCATCAATTATACAAACAAAACAAATCTCCCACAGGTTTTCCCAGAGGCCTGCCTTAAATAAATAATTCCTTATAAGTGTACCTGGAGGTCCACCTCACAAGTGTCAAGATGCAATTGAAACTGTCGCAATAGCATTATGGTCTTTCCCTATGTATCTAAGCACCTAAAATCTATATGTATAGGCAAATAGATAATACATGATCATTCATTCTATAAGTTGATATTTGAATTTTGAAAGCCTACATACCTTTAAAATATCTATTCAATATCATCATGTTTATAGAAAGTCCTCTTGAAGCTATTATTTGAGAGTCCATTATATTTATGTGATAATTACCAATGGCACAATGAAAGAGCACTGAATTATAAGGGTGAATGACTGAATAAGCCTCATTCGCACTGGCTGTATCACCTCTTTCACTCTTAGCTTGCCTAGTGATCACATGAAGGATTTGATGAGGTGATCTAAAGGGTTCTTTGGGAGTTATTAGTCTGCTAGTAAATGAGTTTAATATTCTGATAGTCACTTTGGGAGCTACAAAGTGGTAAAAGCAGAACCTGTTTTCTAGAAGCTTGAGAATTTATATACATGAAACAGTCCAAGTCCATCAGTGAATGATGGAAGTACCACAAATAAGAGGTACAAGCAACACGTGTTGCAAAGCACCTCCAGCTGCAGTGACCTCAGAAAGCTCAGCACAAAGTGCAAGAAAGCAACTGGGTTGAGGACGCTGTGGCAATCCGGCTGTTTTTCTCCCTCAGACATGAGACCCTCATGAGCTACAACTACCAGCAGCGTTAACTGCAGACAACGTTCATCTCTTGGCTCAAGCAAGTCCTCGCCTAGGGAATCCACCTTCCTCGGGGCAGTCCACTCTCAACGGTCAGCCAACATGGTGCTCAGTTTCCTTGTCTGGATTCAAGACAACTCCAAAGGGTCATTGTGACTCAGGGATCCCCACAGAAATGCTGAACCCATACCTGTAAACCTGACATGTGAAAATCTCCACCTAGCAGATGTACCCTGGAACCTTATTAGGAAAACTTCCTCTTACTTACTATAAAGTTTGTAGGAAAATAAAACTACAAACGCACAGACCAAGGAATTCCTAAGTGCTAAGCAGAAGAAACACAAAGAACATGATTATCCTCAAGCTGTTGGAAACTAGAGTCAGTTATGGTGTCATCCACCTGTCAGCCCAGAACTATAATAAGAGGGGAGAGACAGGAGGAGTGTGGCTTTAAGGTCTGTCTGGGCTACATAGTGAGATCCTGTCTTGAAAAAATATTGCTTGAAACGCACAACAGAGATTAAATGTTAAAGTGAGTCCAAGCGGGTAAGAGTAGAAACAGCTATATTACATACAGAGGAACCAAAAATTAGAACTACAAGAAATTTCCTAGCAGCAGATAGATAGTAATCATCCTGCAATGGGAGACTGACCCCTCTTCCCCCTCACTGTGGTCTCCTACTCCTATTCCATCTACCTTTGAATCTGCTTCTTTTTTTCTTTCTTTTTTAATATTTTTATTATTATTTATTCAATTGTGAGTGTGTGTGTGTGCGCATGTGTGTGTGTGTGTGTGTGTGTGTGTGTGTGTGTGTGTGTGTGTGTATGAGTGGGTGTGTAGAATCACTGACGAATTTGGGAACCACCATGGACCGCCTCTACCTCTTACTTGTTTACTCTGCCCTGGGATTCACAGGCTCCGCCCTACTAGGACCAGAAACACAGGCCGCCCCCGCTTCCTCCCGGCGTCTGTACGTGGAGTCTAGGATCCGAACTCAGGACCTTCCGCCTGCAAGGCAGAGACTTAACCCCTGAGCCACCTCTCTTATACTAAGATTCCATTTAAACATCCTTTTATCTTTGGTTAGGAGGTGACCTCCCATACCAATCAGGATGGAGCCAAGGGCAGAGCAGGAACAGCAAAACTGAAAACAACAAAGCATAATTCAGAACATCAGAGGCCCTACATTAATCACCTGGAACCAGACCAGCCAAATATCTCCCCATCCTAAAGCTCAAGGAAACTTGCAAAAGAGGGGGCAGCAAGATTGTAAGAACCTAAAAATTGGGAGGACCAATGATATGCAAGATATTCCACACACGTTAGGGTCGCAATAGCCATAACCGGACTTTGCATGACCTGCACAATGACTGACATGTCAACGACCCCCTCAAAGTCTAGCATGGATCACAGGCACTAGGATCCTTAGAAGCAAGGGGTTAACAGTCACAATAGTGTTCCCATACTAAAGAGGAGTGCAAGAAAGGGCTCTGGGCAATGCCACTGAGTCCTTACACCTCACTAGAGTAGAGGACTCAAAGGGAAGTTTGGCATTCACACAAAAGGATGCTCCAGGGAATGAGAGGGGAGAAGGGGGAAGCACTGGGAGAAGGGGAGGGAAGGGGGTGAAAGGAAAGGGAAAAGGAGGGGAGGGTGCAAGGGGGACTGGGGAGGGGTGGAGGGAGGACATGGGGTATCCATTAAGCTTGTATGATTGGGAAAAAAATAAATAAATATACAAAAATTTCCCAGCAGAACATGAGTTCATATAAGTAGGAAGATGGCAGAGTTGTATCTTTAAAAGCCTGAGAGAAAAAATCTATCGCCCTGAACTTCTACAGAATTAAAATATCATTTAACAAAAAGGGCAAAATGAAGGTTTTTCAGGGACACACAAAAGCAGATAATTCATCACCAGTGAAGCAGCGCTACAAGACATGCTGAAAACCTTTGGATGGAAGGAAAACAACACAAAATGCAAAGTAGGATCTTCGGAGCATCCGCAATGGAAATGTAAGAGTGGATACAAAGGATGCCTGTTCTTATTTTTAAATCTCTCTAAAGGATAATTGACTGTTTACGGTAAAAACATTAGCAACACATTTTCAGGCTCTGCAATCTATGTCAAATGTGTAACAACAGAAATACAAAAGACGGAGGGAGAAAATAAGAGAACCATATACTATCATACAGTTATTATGTAAAATATGTAATGGTGTGATATTATTGAAAGGTGGACTCTATTCTCTATTAAGTTAAAATTATATGCTATAATCTTCAGAGCAACCTCAAAAAATGTCAGAGCAAAAATAAAGCAAATAGGTAAGTCACAAAAGAGATAAAGGGCTGAAGAGATGGCTCAGTCAATAAAGTGCTTGCCTGGCAAGCTGAGTTCAATTCCCAGCACCCATGGAAGTGTTAAGCACAGTGGTAAGTGCTTGTAACCCCGGCACTGGGGAGGTGGAGTCAGCTTAGTTGGTCATTGAGTTGAGACAGTGAGAGACACTGTCTCAAAAAATAAGATGGAAACAGGATGGAGCCAAGGGCGGTGCAGGAACAGCAAAACTGGAAGAAGAAAAAAAAAATAATTCACCATAATTCAGAATATCAGAGACCCTACATTAATCACCTGGAACCAGGCCAGCCTAACCTCTTCTCATCCTAAAGCTCAAGGAAATTTGCGGAAGAGGGGGCAGTAAGAATGTAAGAGCCTAAAGATGGGGAGGAGCAACAATACGCAAGATACTCCACACATGTTAGGGCTGAAGTAATCATAATAGGACTTTGCATGACCTGTGCAATGACCAACACATCATTGACTCCCCAAAGTCTAGCATGGATCACAAGCACTAGGATCCTTAGAGGCAAGGGATTAACAGCCACAATAGTGTTCCTATACTAAAGGGGAACACAAAAAAGAGCTCTAGGCAATGCTACTGAGTCCTTACACCTCATCAGAGAGGAGGATCTAGAGGGAAGTTTGACGTGCACACTAAAGGATGCTCCAGGAATGGGGTGAGAGGGGGCACCGGGAGAAAGGGACGGAGGGGAGAAAGGAAAAGAAAAAGGAGGGAAGGAGCAAGGGGATCCAGGGAGGGGTGGAGGGAGGGAGGTGATTGGGGTACCTATCAAGTTTGTATGAGTAGAAAAAATAAATTAAAAAAATAAAATAAGATGGAGAGCTATAGACGACACCTGCTATATTGACCTCTGGCCACCACACATATGCATACAGTATGCACTTGCACACAAACATGTACTTGCACAATACACACACACACACACACACACACACACACACAAAGGAGATAAGATGAATCACACAAAATATGCAGCTAATAAATTAAGCCAATGAAGGTAAAAATAAAAGAAGGGACAAGAAAGAATGAATTAAATGAAAAACTAGTATTGTAATCACATTAAAAGTAATGTAGGAAGTTAGGGCGTGACTTAGTTGGTAAAGTGTTTGCTTTGCATGCATGAGGATCTAAGTTCAATTCCAGGCACTCATGTGAAAAGCCAAATATGATGTCATCTGTAATACTGAGAAAGAAAAATTGGGGGGTTCACTAGAAGGCCAATCTAACCAATTGGTGAGCTCCATGTCTCAAAGGAGGGGAGTGGCCCTGTCTCAAAGGAGGTAGAAAATTTCCTGAAGTTGACATCTGAGGGTGCCCTCTTGTCTCCACATGCACAGGCACTCATGCACATGTGCGCCCACACATGAATATGCATGTATGTACATTAAAATATTAATTAATAACACAAACACACTATTAACAGGTAAAGTTGTCAGATGGAATTAAAATATTAAAATATTAAAATATTCTGTGTTAATAGAAAAAAACCAGAACTCTATGTTCTACAAACAAAAACTGGAATTTGTTAACCAAAGACCTACTTTGTAAGAAATGTTAAAAGAGGTTCTTCAGAGAAGGGGAAATGTACTTAATCAGAAAGTTGGAGCTACACAAGCAAGGAAAGACATTGGAATAAGTGAAGCTAATATAAAATCATTATGCTCCTTAGTCTGCCGATGTAATAGGTGAATGTCAGTTCAAAATAATAATAATAATAATTTGTTGCATGATGATAGCTTAGGATAAATAAAACAGGAAGCAACAAAGATACAAGGTGTAGTAGGAGTTGGAATTGCTCTTGTCATGAGCTACCTACATGGTATTCGTGAAGCAGTATACAGTTACTCGAAAGTGCATTGAAAGTCCTTGAAAATGTATATTGCCAACTCTGGGCAACCATTCACATTTTTTTAGGAAAAAGAACTATAACTATGATATAATAAGAGGGAAGAGAAAAAGCAAAACATATTAAATGCACATTAAAATGAAAGAAAGCAGAAAAGAGGAAGACTTTTAAAGAATGAGGGTAGCGATAAATTTAATATTATATTTTTATAACCATGAAAATAAGCTGAAGAGCTGGGCGTGTTGGTACATAGCTATATCCAACACTCCGGAGAATGAAGCAGGAACATTGTAAATTGGAGGCTGACCAGGAAAACACAGCAACTTTAAGGCCAGCCTTGAGATAGTGACAGAGAGAATGCTAGCACTAATTAAAGAAGCAGGAAGAGTTATTAGTTTCAAAGTAGATTTCAAAGCAAGAAAAATCAGAGATAAAGAAGACAGTTAATCAAGAGGACGTAGCAGTAGTACACATTCATGTACTTAACAACTGAGTTCTGAAATACATGAAGCAGGACTGGGGAGAAGGTTTAGCAAGTAAAGCACATGCTATACAAGTATGAAGACTGGCTTTTGAATCCCAGAACACATACAAATGCCAGGTGGTACAATGGCCCATATAACCCAAACCCAGAGAAAGCTGGTTAGCAAGACTAACTGTTTTGGAAAGTTCTGGGTTCAATTGAGAGACCTGCCTTAATATATAAAATGGAGACTAACTGAAGAAAATTCCCAGTATCAACCTTGGGTCTCCATGTTTACATGCATGTGTATCCCCCACATGTGCACACACACCTGCAAACATGCATGCCACATATCCCACCTGTACAAATGGATGCCACATATTCATACACATGAAATAAAAGAAAAAATAAAATATATGAAGTAGAAGACAAAATCACAGAAATAAATCAGCCAATAAAGAAAGTAAAGACACTGATGACATTATCAGTGCTATTAACCAACCTGTCCTGACATTTATAGAGTATTCTACCAGACAGAAGAAAACCTACTCTTTTCAAGAATATACACTAAATATTTACCAAACGCTATCATATTCTAGAGTATAAAACAAGTCCCAATGAATCTTTAAGAGTTAAAATCACCCAAGGAAAGTTCTGTTAAAGCAATAGGATTTTTTAAAAATCGATAATAGAAAAAATATGGAAGGCACACAAATATTTGGAAATTAAATAACTCAAATAGACTATAATTCAAAGAATAACTCACCAGAGAAATCAGGAAACATTTAGTTTAAAAAGAGTGAAGACAAAATCCATCAAAATTTATTTTTAAACTAAAACAGAGTTTATAGGATAATTTATAGTACTGAAACCTTATATCAGAAAGTCAAAAGGTCTTTTAAAAATGTTCTTTCCTTCCACTATGTGGGCTCCAGAGATCAAACTTAGGTGTTGAGGTTTTGTATCTAGGCACTTCTACTACTGAGCTGTCTTGCTGGTCCAGTTAAAGCTAATCACCTAAGCTTCTCGAGAGGAAGCAAGAAGAACAGAAGCAATTCCAAAGCAGAAGTGAATCATAAAGCCAAGAGGAGAACTTGGTGCAACAGAAAATGGAAAATAATGGTGAAAACCAATAAACCCTAATATGCTTTCTGAAAATATTAATACAAGTATAACCTAATCAATGGCTGAAGGAAAGAAGATATGGAGAGAGGGTAAGGGAGAAAGACCAACAAATTCAACAACATCACAAAGGAGAGAAACATAGCTAAGACCTTACAGGCAGCAAAATGAGACTGAATGTTATAGAAACACAATTTTGACAAAAGGGACAAGTTCCTTTAAAAGACACAAAGTATCAAACCCAAAACTTACTTAACAAAAGATCATTTAGCAAGCCTTCTGTCTATGAAAGAAATTTGAATTTGTCCCTTTTTTTAATTTTTTTTATTTATTCAATTGTGCATGTGTGCGTGTGTGTGTGTGTGTTATGTATGTGAGTGTCTGTGTGTGTAGAACCACTGGCGAATTCGGGAGCCACCAAGGATCGCCTCCACCTTCTCCTTGTTTACTCTGCCCCGGGATTCACAGGCTCCGCCCACCAAGACCAGAAACGCAGGCCGCCCCGCTTCCGCCCGGCGTCTATACGTGGGGTCTAGGATCCGAACTTTATACGTGGGGTCTAGGATCCGAACTTTGGACCTTCTGCCTGCAAGGCAGAGGCTTAATCTCTGAGCCACCTCCCCGGCCCCAATTTGTCCCTTTTCATAAAGAAAACTATAGCTATAACTGGAGACTGTTACAACAAATTAAGAAATACACATGTGTTTTCATAAACTCTTCTCTCAAAATTAAACTTACAGCACTGTTCCAGACTCATTCTATTAACTCCACAATTATACAGTTGTCCTAAGAAAACTAAACTATAAGTGAATTTCCACAATGAACACAGATTAAAAACTCCTAAACAAAACAGAAGTAAAGTGAATCAGGCCAAATAGATGAAGGTTGATGCATTATCACCAAGTGGAGCTCATCTTCAGAATGGCAAATCAGATGAACATTTGAGATCAGCATAGCTGCCATATTAACTATGAAAAAAGAAAAACCCCATGATCATCTTGGTGGCCACGGAAAATCATCTGGAAAAGTCCAGTGTATCAACTTGTGTTATAAACTCTCAACTACCATGGAACTTTTTCAACCTGGGTATCTAAGGGAAATCTACAACCAACCATGCTATTGACAACACCAGCGGTTACCATTAGGGATTAGACTCCAATATGATGTCGTCGTGCTGACATTACAGTAAGTTTTGGGGAGATGCTCAGTGGGCACAATGTCTGCTGTGTAAGCATGAAGACCTGAGTTTGAATCAAAGTAAAAAGTTGGACATGGCAGAATGTACCTGTAATCCTAGGAGACTAAAGAGAATATGGGAGGTTCGCTGACCAACAAATCTAGCCAATTGGTGAGCTTCAGGTTCAGCAAAAGACCTGTCTCAAAAAAAATCAAGTGAATGTGACAGAGGAGAAACCCAATGTTGACCTATAAGTTAACATACACACACGCACATGCACACGCGCACACACACACGCACGTGCACACTCACGCATTCATTTCTACACTTACACATGCACATGCATGCATGCACTTCATACACACACATACACTTAAAAAGGCTTTCTCCCTCCCTCTCTTCCTTGACTTCACTTAAATTTGTCTCTAGAAGTTTCTTGTCAGGAGAGCAGAGCTTTAAGGAAGTCAATGCCAAGCTCCTGCTTGAAAATGTTTATTCATGTTTATCCATGTCTCTTCCCTTGCACCCTTTCTCTCATTTCCAAGCAGTATCAAAAGATTCTTGAAGCTGGCCAAATAGCAGAAAACAAGTGACTGTAGACCGCTTGACCCTAAACAAGACATCTAAGCCACATCCACCTTAACCCCAAGGCTTAGGGACCATCACAGAAGGGGGGGGGTAAGATTATAAGAGCCTGAAAAGAGCCCATGGTGGGCCAGACATTATCCCCTAGGCTTGATAGGACTGAGGTATCCAGGATTTCACGGCGGATATGCATACGAGAACAGCAAGGGAACTGTCCTATCAACACCTCAGCAGCAAAGGGGCAGGATCTCAAGAAGCTCCACCCCTCTCTGAGAGATTTATGAGGGTTACGGCTGATAGGTAAGAAAAGAAAGATGTTTTCCTCAGTGGTATATCCACTGATCTATGATACTTACTGGAGCATAAATCACATCTAGTATATGATATCAAAGACAAACTAAATGAAGGACAGTGGGCCATACAAGTGAAAAGACTTGAAAATAGGAGGCAGTCTAACAGAGGAATTGAAAGATTGTAAGGTGTGTTAGTCAGGGTTCTCTGAAGAAACAGAACCTATAGAATGTAATATATAGAAATAAATTTATTAAAACAACTTACAATAAAGAAGTGTCCTTCACTCAGGGAAATTTGCGGAAGAGGGGGCGGTAAGATTGTAAGAGCACAAGGATGGGAGGAGCAATGATATGCGAGATACTCCACACAAGTTAGGGCCGAAGCGATCATATTTGGACTTTACATGCCCTGCACAATGTCCAACACACTATTGATCTCACAAAGTCTAGCATTTGCTAAAAGCACTAGGATCCTAGGAGGCAAGGGATTGACAGCCACAGTAGTGTTCCTATGCTTAACGGGAACACAGGAAAGGGTTCTGGGAAATGCCACTGGGTCCTTGCACCTCATTGGAGAGGAGGACCCAGAGGAGAGTTTGGCAAGCACATTAAAGGATGCTCCGGGGATGGGAGGGGGAGGCACTGGGGGATGAGGATGGAAGGGGGAGGGGAGAGGGGCACAGGGGGATAGGGGGTTGGAGGGAGGGGGGACCGGTGTACCTGTTAAGTTTGTATGAGTGGAAATTAAAAAAAAAGTGTCCTACAAAGTAGCAGCCTGTAGTTGCTTCATTCTTGACTGGAATGTTCCACAAATCCAAAAGATCCCAAGATGGCCTCAAGCCTTTACTTCTCTGGAAGGTCAAAGTTGCTGGGTTCCAACCTTGGTGAAGAACAGCTGGGCTCCGACATCAGCGATGAACAGCGAACAGCAGCAAGGCCTAGAGACCAAGCTTCAAAGGCAGCAGGAACAGAACATCGTGGTGGAAAAGATGAAGCTCTGAGTCAGCCAAGGATGGAGGCGGCAGCAGCAGCAACAAAGAAGGCCACAATACTCCAAAAGTGCACGATGCTCTGAGTAGACTCCACAGCAAGTGGGCACAAGATGAGGGAAGAGCAAATCCCTCCTCCTCACACTTCCTGTTATCTGGTCCACCGCTGGAAAGTACCACCCACTATGGGCTGGGTTCTCCACAGCAATCCATCAAGTACCTGCAGACTTGTTCAGGGGCCCTTCCAACCATTAACCCTCCACAGCTGCCCCCCAAACAGTCTGCAACTGTCAAGTTGACACCAAATTGCAACCATAACATAAGGGTGAAAGAGAGAAGATAGGATTAGGAATTAAGAAGAGAGAAAAAAAAAAAAAGAAAAAAGAAAACAAAGAGAAGAGAAGAGAAGAAGACAAAAGAAAAAAAGAAAAAATGCTTGTGCCTGAGTGTTGCCTCTTCCTAAAACTGAAGAGGAAAGAACAGTTACAGGCATGAGGTACATCCTTTGACCAGAGGACAGATATTCAGATAAAATCTCAGGAGAAAGATGCCCAGAGGCCTGACCTCTGGAGACTCCGCCTCTAGCCTTGGTAAAAGGAGTTGTCCATGAGGCACGCCCAAAGGGTATGTGGGTTTTCTGTCACTAATAGAACTGAGCATTTGTCAGACTTGCCCTTGACATAAACACTGCTGAATGGTTAGTGTTGACAGAGAATGCAGACAGTCAGAAACTTGGGTCCCTATCATCTCTTCCTCAGTCTTCGCCTTTAGCAACCCACCACGGTCACCACCACCACCCTCCCCCTCAACACACACACAGAGGCAGAATGGACCAGCCCTCCGAACCTAGGATTTGGTTCCAAACGTCAAGACTAGTCACTGCCACACACACCACATGCCAAAAGGGTGTTCACACAATAAGGGTCTCTGGAAAAATCAGGGCAGGCTCTCAAACACAGCTAACAATGGGCTGAGGGAGACAGAAAGAGAGGGAGAGAGAGGGGAGAGAGAGGGGAGAGAGAGAGAAGAGAGAGAGAGAGAGAGAGAGACTCAAAAGACAGCTGGGCTGGGGTCTTCACGTAAAAAAAGAAGCAGGACTTGGGTGCAAAATTGGCTTCCAAGGTTTGAACATCCCACGGGCACAAACAAGGACTTGGCTCTTTTACTGGCTTATTCAGATGTGAGGAAGACAAAAAGAGAGTTGTAGAACTAGAAAGCTTTCTGCAATTAAACAGCAAAAGCAGAGTCAGATTCTGTTATACCAACACGATCATTAAGTCCTCCAAAGAGCTGCCTCCTGCAGTCTACCCTCAGTATGAGCTGCAGCCTTCCAAAATACCCACTCCAGCAACATTTGTCTCTGGGCGAGTGGGCTGTGGGAACAGCGTGTGTGTGGAAGTGACGGAACCTAATGAGCTTGTGGAGAATATTTAAATCACTGCAACAAGAGAGCATATTTACTACCGTGTTTATCCCTAACCATTCGCAGTAAAAATCAAAGTGATGGCGTTGCGCAATCCCCCAGTGGCATGTACTTGGAAGCGTTCCTTTTTCAGCCAAAATTGATTTGGAGTTGCATATAATTCTTTCTTTCAAACAGCAATTTAAAGTCTGAATAATGGAAGCAGAGGAACAGACAGGTGCTTCAAGGAAGGACACGAAAGACTATTCAGCAGCCCCTGGGAGATGGAGGTGATAACCCATCTCAGCCTACCGCCCCCTGCAGGACAAGGGGTGTGGCATACAGGCGCACACCTTGATATTGAAGCCAACACACTCTGGCTTTGACTCTGACTCCATAACTTAACATGAGATAAAGAGATTTATTATCTTATAACCTTGTTTTTACCACCTGCAAATTAAGCACATCAACACTTGGCCACACCGAAATAAGGAATGAATTAGAAATGTCATAAAAACTTCCAGGGTATGGGTCCTTGTACGTCATCAGAGAGAAGGGCCCAGAGGAGAGTCTGGCATGCACATTAAAGGATTCTCCGGGGATTGGGGGGGAGGCACTGGGGGATGGAGAGGGAGGGGGAGCAGGGGGGTCAGGGGAAGGAGGAGGGAGGGAGGGAACCGATGTACCTATTAAGTTTGTATGAGCGGAAATAATAATAAAAAATGTTAAAAAATAAAATAAATCTTTAAAAAAAAAACTTCCAGTGTAATGTGTGCTGCATACACAATACATACTACATGCTTAGCACATTTCCGACCCCACACTTACCATCAGGATAATGACCACAGAGAATTGAAGATGTTGCCAAATGTTCTTGCCTTTTAAATTTTTTCACATTTATTTATTGCGTGCACACGCATGTCCTGCATACACTTGCCATGGTATATGTGTGAAGTCCTAGGACAAGATGAGAGCTTACAAGACTCAATTCTCTCCTTCCACCATGTGGATTTCAGGATTCGAACTCAAGTTGTCAGGTTTGGTGGCAAGCGCCTTCGCCCTATGAGCCATTTTGCAAGGCCCCATACTTCTTTTTTTTTTTTTTTTTTTGAAGGTGAATCTGAGTCCGTTTATTGGGCACATAGCTACAGTTTAAGTACCAATTTTTTGGTAAACAAAGGCAGGTTGCGTAGGGACAAAACATAAGGAACAAAACAAATCATCATAAGAGTGAAGGAGAATAATTGGGACCTAGCCAGTGTTTTCTGTTTTGGAGAAATCAAGCTTCCTTAACAACTGAAATATCATGTCTTTTTTTTTTTCAGCTCATACAAACTTATTAGGTACACCAGTTCCCTCCCTCCCTCCTCCTCCTCCCGTACCCCCTGCTCCCCCTCCCCACCCCTCTCCCTCCCCATCCCCCAGTGCCTCCCGCCCCAATTCCCAGAGTCCTTTCTTGTGCATGTCTGATTTTCCTCTGGGCCCTCCTCTCCAATGACGTACAAGGACCCAGTGGCCTTTCCCTGAACCCTTTCCCGTGTTCCCCTTAGGTATAGGAACACTGCTGTGGCTGCCAATCCTTTGCCTCCAAGGATCTTGGAAGGCCCCATACTTCTTATCTCTCCAGTCTTCTGTCTGTGGCTCATAAATTGTGCTACTAAAATTATCAATAAAAATTCACCTTATCTGCACTTTAAAACCTCCGGAGAAGCTTCCCAGCACACTCTGCTTTCCACACTAACAGAAAGCATCTCTTAAACTGAACTGTGACCTGACTTGCCAGAACATAGCATCTCTCAAACAGCTGTTAATAGAAAAGTATCCTGGAAGATGCCAGCTATTAACAGCAAATAAGGTGAAGTCTTCCATTTCCATTCCTGACAGTACTTCAGCTCAGTTACCTTGAAAACCCTCCCAGGTACAAAGAATCCAAATGTTCCTTTATAAAAAGTTTTTTTAATTCATGGGTATAGTAGAAAATCCTCATAAACCAAAAAAGAAGGAAAGATAGAAAAAGGAAGAGAGGGAGGGAAGAAGGGAAGAAAAGAAGAAAGGAAAGGAAAAGAAAGAAAAAGAAAGAATTTAAGTCCAATCCTAATACGAGTATAGATACAAACTCTTAAGTATTAGTAAACCAAATACAACAATGAAAGCAGTCCTTGTTTGGTAGAGTTCAGAAATACAGAAGTTTCAGCTACTTCAATTCACATAATACTGATCTCTGAATAAATGAATTCAGAGTTCAGTCACCATGATATGCTTGCCGTGAGTAATTACATAAACTGCATAGACCGTTGAAACCTTCAGCCCATAAATTACTGTGTGAACACAGGCTGTCATGACTGGTGACCAATCATGGGCTTCTTACAACATCTGTCAGTGTCTGGTCACTGTGCATTTGAATTCAGGCCCCAGCAGCCAACAGAGCAGGTAGTTGTGTTTCTTCTTTGTTTCTCAGTGACATGCTCGTGTGACATGCAAGAATGGATAATTAAAACATGGAGTAGGACAACAAAGATGAAATGGCAGCAAAGAAATGAAAAGAGAAATTATGAAAGAAATAGGTGATTGGTCTTGGGCATCAGGAAGCAGCTGCCGTCGGGGTTTTCTATAGACAAAGCAAACAACCCAGAGGATTCTAGCAAAGGCAAACCCTGCCGCCTAAGTGGAAAAGGCAGCCGTGACAAAAAGGAGGGAGTGCATTATTTTTTTATTTCTCTATATGCTTATTACATACCAAAGCAAATTTTTAATGTTCTCATAATGTTTTTGAAACATTATAGAATACTATGCTTTTTGCCATAGATTAAGATTGTTTTGCATGCCTTGAGCTTATGTAACCAATTTTATAGTTTTGCCTCACCCCACCCACTTCTTGAATGTATTTGTTTTAAACAGTTGCAGTGGATTTGCGTTCCCTTTAGGAATGCAAGGCTGGCTTCATATGAGCAAATCAATCTGTTAATTCACTACATTAACGAGCTATTGGAAAAATAGTAAGATCATCTCAGGTAGTCAAGAGAAATCTCTCAAAGAATACAACTCTAACTCAAAAAAAAAAAAAAAAACCAAGCTAAGAATAGAAAGGAATTTCCATAATCTGGTAAAGAAACAAAGGAAAACACAACAAGAAGCACAAATCACATAGCAGAAATAAATCCAGATGTATCATTCATCACTTAAAATGCAAATGGAATGAACAAAAGTAACAAGACATGTTCTTTTAAAGAATGCAATTACATTCTTTTGAATGGAGACATAACTGGAGTATTAGAACATAGAAGAATAAAGTTAAGAGAGTTATTATGCAATTATAAAAGACTTAATTCACTTAACAATTTTAATCGTATATACATATAAATCCTAACTCACAATGTTTAAAACCATTGTTAAGACCTTTTATTTTCTAATTCACTATCAGAATGGGAAATTTGGAAATTTGGAAATGGGAAATTTACCACTAATTGATAAAATAGCCAAAACATCAGCAAACAATATCATATAAGAGCTTGTTTTAATAGTTAGAGAATATTACCTTGACATTTCAACAAACATGCAGCCTTTAAGGAGTGAAGAATAGTGAATAAAACAAAGATTAAAAAGGAAAGAAATGGGGCTTGACTTCCACCATCAACTGGAAGTTTTATTAGTTTGTAATGATTATCTGAAATAATGTGAGTCAACATAGCATTTTCATGCATGTATATAGGGCAGTTTGATTATATTTATGGTTTCTTTTTTATTTATTATTTATTCAATTGTGCATGTATGTGTGTGCGCATGTGTGTATGTATGTGTGTGTGTGTAGAACCACAGACGAATTCGGGAACCACCAAGGACCGCTTCCACCTCCTCCTTGTTTACTCTTCCCGGGGATTCACAGGCTTCGCCCTACCAGAGCAGAAACACAGGCCGCCCCCACTTCCACCTGGCGTGTATAGGTGGGGTCTAGGATCTGAACTCAGGACCTTCCGTCTGCAAGGCAGAGGCTTAACCCCTGAGCCACCTCTCCAGATATTTATGGCTTCTTTTATCTACTTGGACCCCTCCCCCTACTTGCTCTCTTCCTATTATTGAATAATCTACGGTCAGTGTAATCTAGATGAAAATCAGAATCTAAAGTGAGTGTTGGACAAACAGGACTGGACAAAGAAAGAGATCTCTTGCATTGGGTGCCAACAGTGTGGCATTGCAAGTTATGGTACCTATAGGACAAGGATATTCCACTCTCCTGAAGCATCATCTTTCTCTGGTTCCATCCTCAGCCAAATGAGCACCGCTGTGATGGGTCAAGAGCCAACTGAGAATATTTCACCAACAGCTTAGCAGCAGGTACTAATAAAAGGGTCCCGATATAGGATATAAATGTCTTATAAACTTTCAGGCTCCCTCCTTCTGTCTACCTCCAGTCCACAGTTACTTTCCTTCTTCATTTTGGCCCTTTAGCTTTCTCGAAATATTTTTTCATTCCTTTTATGGAATTTCCCTTACACTTGTTCCGGGGCTGGAGAGGTAGCTCAGGGGTTAAGCCTCTGTTTTGCAGGCGGAAGGTCCTGAGTTCAGATCCTAGACCCCACATATAGACAGACGCCGGGCAGAAACGCCGGGCAGAAGCAGGGGAGGCCTGCATTTCTGCTCCTGGTAGGGCGAAGCCTGTGAATCCCCGGGAAGAGTAAACAAGGAGGAGGTGGAAGCGGTCCTTGGTGGTTCCCGAATTCATCCGTGATTCTACACACACACACACACACACACACACACACACACACTCACACATACATACGCACATGCGCACACATGCACAATTGAATAAAAAAAAAAACCTGTTCCATATTTTCCCAGCTGCACTTGATATTGGGAGTGCTAATAGAAAGAAAATCTGAAACATGGAATCTGAGAGTGGGTCGTGGACCTGTCCGAGTACATAATCACATGTGGAAAACGGATGCTAGAAACCCATGCCTTGCTACAACATTACAGTTACAATTCTCCAGTCACCTCTTCTGACTGCTAGAGATGTGAATGAATCTCATCAAAAGCCAGGTTCCAGACAGCCAAATAGTTGTTATACTTCTCTATTAGGACAGTGATGACGGATGAACACAAAGATGGGTGAGGGAATTATCTAATTCTGACCACACTGGAAAAGTCACACATGTTAAAAAACAGACTAAAACATGTAGGGCAAGACATGGTCAGAGAACTGACAACACATTGACAAGAATGGCAACATTGAAATGACTCCTGAATTCTGAGTCTTATCACTAAAAGTAGGACTGAAAGTAAGATGTCAGTCATCTTTGTGCATGCTGCAAAAGTTTAATCCAGAACATCAGTTCCATATGAGAAACCATGATATGACCAGAAAGGAATAGAACTGAACATCTTGGAAGGCTAGAAACAATCTAAGAAACTAACTCCTGTAATTCCCTGAGCTTCCCTTGCTAAAAGAGACAATTACCTCTTCCCCAGGCAAGGATGCAGCCCAACACTTGCTGTAACATCCTCCCCTGCAGCAATGCCTTCCTTCAAGGATCGTGTACTCCTCAGGGCCTCCACCACTGTGCTCCTGTTGCTTCTAGATTTATAACTGTAGACAGATCCCAGTGAAAGCCTCATGCAAGAGGACATGGTCAGATACACCAGAGGAAATGCATATTTCTGATTATTTGTATAAGAAACCAGGAAATGTATAAGAGTAGATTCCAAGAAGAATGAAAAGACAGGAATTAGAAACAGTTTTCACAGTTGGCTTGATTGACTAGAATTTAGTCTCAAACAATGACCTATAATAAAATGATCGACACATGAAGATTTCTTGACAGTATAATGCAGAGAAATTAAGTTGGAGCTCAGGGGACATCAGCAATCAAGAAAACTGTTCTTGAAAGCTGCCTAGTAGCTAAGGAAAAATATTTATCAGGAAAGGAAAATATTTTTCCTTTGCCTGAAGCTTGGTCTTCTACCCTTCCCATAACAAAGAAGATACCGTGTTCCCGATGACAATCTGCTCCAAAAGTTCTCTTTGAGTTGCCTACAACACACAACCATGACTTCCACTATCAATATCTATCAGTGGAGTCTGTTTGTACCCTCCACCATGGTTAATGTCAACGAAAAGTTCTATCCCTTTGGCCATGTCTCTGAAGAAGAACATTGTGGGCGGCAAACAAAGGCAACGTGAATGCAAACCACAATGAGGTATTATTTCACTCCCACAAGGTTGTAAAAAAAAAAAAAACAAGTTTAAACCTCTGAAAACATCAAGTATTGGTGAGTACGTGACCAACAAAAATGCTTTGGCAAGTAGTTCTAGCCAAGTGGGTGATGTGTTCACTGTAACCCCACCCCCTAATGTTCCCTAGAAACAAAGGCATCTTGCCTACTAGCTAACAGACTTGCTTAAACCTTGACCGGCTAGAGACTCGGAGATGGAATGCCAGCACATCTGTTTCCAGAACGCTGGAAGCAAGATGATTACCTCCTCCCTGTCTGTACTTATAAAAAGTCTGGTGTTTCTCGCCCTTGAAGCAAGCCCAGCTGCCTCTTGTTTGCATTGATAAGGACTCCTTGTATGCTCTGCTTTCTATTTGATGCCACATCCTGTGTGTGTGATATCCGCACTTCCTAATAAAAGCAGCCACGGAGTCCCCATGAGGCGCTTCAGAACAGCAATATCTGAGGTTCTCTGGTTCCGTATCAGATTCTTGGCAGCAGTCACCGGCACAGTGGGCAGTTACCGTTCACCACTCAGCAATGACCACTTGAAGAAACCATCACAAGGAAACGCTTGCCTGAACATGCAGGAGGAAAGTACAAAAATATTTAAAGTACTATAAGAGGGAGAAATGCACGAACCCCAAAGACTTGACAGGGAAATGGATAAATATCTTGAGATACAGGCATACTTCTGGGGGTAGAAAGACTCAAGTCCCTTACTGTCCTTCCTAGACAGTCATTCAGTTGACAACCAGGAACAAAATGTGCAAAACCCCTGGCAGGATGGAAACTGGGGAGATTGAAAAGGCACAAAAATCACAGAGTGCAACCAACCATGGAAACCAGAGGTATTTGACAACCCTTAGCAAATGCAACAGGCTTGGCCTAATGCAGCAGGCTGCTTTTGCCCAGTTGCAATAGGGCTGGGAAGGACTACAGAAAGGCCATGCAGTTTCCTTGCATTTCTCCTTGCTGCTTCTTTTGCAATATTGCAAGGAGAGAGAGGAACGAGTGGGGGATGGAACAGAGGACCTGTTTGAGGACTGACTCGGGTTTCAGCAGGCTTCTTCCTCTCCCTCCACTTTTGACTGCTCTACCTGATTGCTCCTAATTTGATGTCATATTTACATCCACACCCAACCAATCAGAACCCAGTTGAGACTATATAAAAGAGCCCCTTGGCAGTCTTGGAGTCAGTCCAGCCTTAGCTCTGGCTGGGAACCTGGCTCCCAGAAGAAATGATCTACAGAGGAACAAGACCCGGAAGAGTGTCCCGCCTTCAAGACTTGCCAGAGACAGATTCACTGGCGACCTACTGCTCTGAGGCGTCTCTCTCTAACAGGGGAGTGAGTACTTGTGTAACAGTCCACCTGCATGGTTGCTGATAAATCACCATCAAATGGCTTAAGGGAATAAGGAGTTTATTTTCTCTTATGAATACTGGTTACAGTTCTCAGTCCAGCTTGACGGGAGAGCACGCACCAACACCAGGGCCGAGGGAACTGGCCACACCATCACCACATAATGGCTGAGAGATGAACGATCCTTACTTGCCAGACCAGCATGTCTAGCTAAGTATACACAAGGATGTCAACTCTCTCAACCGGCTCTCCGTGATTTGTTCTAGGGCCTAATCCCACCCACCATAGGCTGAGCCTTCCCCATCAGCTAGATAATCTCCTGCAGGTTTGCTCTGAGCCTAACTCAACCACTAATTCTGCACAAATGTGCCCAGAGCTCAAACCCCCAACTGTTGAGTTGACACCTGGGCCTAACTCTGACAACCTGGCTCCAGCCTCTAAGGGCTCAGCCTGCAAGCAGCAGAAGCCTCCTGCCTCGATCTCTGAAACTCCTGCTGCAGACAGGAATTCATTCCTACTCTGGAACCAGTTGTTGCCTCTGACCTCTAAGATCTGGTGCTTCTGACTGCTCTCAGTCAGGATCCCGAGACTTGGCTGACAGCATAGTGCTGGGACACATCTCAGAGCGGCGACACTTCCTGTCGATAGAGCAACTGCAACAAGCTCTTGGTCAGCTGGCTACCAGCCACTCAAACCTCTCTGTTCCATCCGAGTTGTGGCAACCTGTTTTCCCATTCCAAATGTTCCCTGTGTGGTTAATAAAAGTTCCTCTTGTTCAGTTTTCACGGTCTACACACTTCATTCTTGGGATGGATTAAGGTAAGAACTTGACAGGAGAAAAGAGAATTGATTGACTGTCTCAAGACATTGGAATATTAAACGGCTTTGAAAATAAGTTTATTTTAGGGGTTGGAGAAATGACTCTAAGTCTTTGCCTCGCAGGCAGTAGGATCTGTGTTTGGGTCCCAGATCCCACCTAAAAACCCCTGGTGGGAAATGGCAGCAGGTCTTCAATTCCAGCCCTGGAGGGCAAAGCCTGGGAAATCCCGAAGCAAAGCAATAAGGAGGTAGAGTAATCTAAGATGATTCCTGAAGTCACCCTTGGGACTCTACAAGCACACACAGTATCCTCTTGTACACACACGCGCGCGCACACACACACACACACACACACACACACACCTGTATACAACCACACAGATACACACTAGCACCTACACACACAAGCCAAAAAAAAGTTAATTTAGAATGCTTGAATCTTGCTGCTAGGATGCTAAGTAGAGAGGAAAGTAATTCATGAAATTACAAAAAGAGTGATTCCAGATTTGAAAGAGGTCAAACTAAACAATTTTGTTTAATGATACCTGGAAAAGTGATGTAAAATTCGTGTTACCTCTGCAGAGAGGAGAGAAATATGAACCAAAGGAGACCCACAAGGGAACATAAAGGGATTGGTAATATCCTGCTTTTTAAAGGATCTGTTTACCAATGTTTTTAAACCATGTGTATGCACTACATTGGTTTATAATTATAAAATAATCATAATTTTTAAAAATCAATTTTATGACTCAATTGGCTGCCATGTAAAGTGCTCATGAAGTTGAGAAAAATAATTTTTGAAAAAGCGTTGTCTGCCTAAATAGTTCTGTTTACCTTCTAAGCAGGTTCAGTTTTGTATATAATTGTAAGACTTGGCATCTTTAATGTAGTTGTGTGATTCATGACTCCCCAAGAGAAGGATTTAGAATTCTGTAATTCCCAAACTTAAAAGAAATTTATTTGACACATAACAATTGTGCATATTTGTAAGGTACAATGTGATATTTCAATATACATGTGCAATGTGTAATGATCACATCGGGGTAATTGGCATATTCGTTATTGCGAACACCTATTATTTCTTGTGTTGGGAACATTCAAACTCCTTTTTGCTAGCTATCTTGAAATACACAATTAATTGTTATCAAACACATTATCCTACTGTGGCATAGAATGCTTATAATTGCTCCTATTCACCAGCACCCCTGTCCCAAACTTTTTGAATCATGCAATATTTAGACATGAAAAACCCAAAGTACAGATGAGGTTTGAGAAAAATGCCTTCCTACTGACGTTCTATGCCATGTCTCCCACCCCAACCTAAGGCAAATCATGACCACATTCTTGGTCTTCAACCAAAGCTGAGGGAGAAAAAGCATTCTCCACCTGCCTGCTGACATCTGCTGGCTCTGAGCTCCTAAAGGCGCCTGTCACCATTTACATGTTGCCAATAGATTTACAACCAAACAGCTTAAAAGAGAATAAGGATTTGTGTTCTGGTTCACAATTGTCCAGGTAGAGCTCTTGCTCCAGTTTGGTAAGAAAGTCCATACTAACACCAGGGGCCAAGGGTACTAACCACACCACATTCACAGGTCTGCTGAAAGAGGGGCAAACCTCACTCACCAAATGGCATGTCTGCCCAAGTATATTAAAGAAGGCCAACTCACTGAACTAGCTAAGATAGTATGACAGTGGCTTCATGTTCATGGAATTCCCCGGAATTCCAGAGAATAGTCCCATCTACCAGGGGATGAGTCTTACCCACTAATTAGGCAATTTCCTGCAGGCTTTCTCAGGGCTTAACTCAACTACTAATTCTTTACAACTGTGCTCCGAGGAGAGCCTTCAATTGTCCAGTTGACACCTGAATCTCACAGTGCTGCACTGCAGGCAGGGTTTTCAGAGCCTGTTTGTCCCCCCCATATCCTTGGACGCTGTGTGCTATTCCTGAGCCGTCAGCTTTCGTCCCTTACCAGGGAGAGGGGGGCTACTTGTTTGTCTCTTGTCTTGTAGTTCAGGTCCCTTTCCTCCCAGTTTCCTCCTCCCCTGCTCTTAGATCACATTGGAGATGACAGACAGAAGATCACAGAGCTCAAAAACCATTTCCATGAGGACAGACAGGACTGGAGCGGCAGAGATTCTTCAGGCAGAGGCACCAGGAAGGTAACAGCCAGGTAACCACCAAGTGCACAGTGATTTCTGAAGCCAGGTTAGAGTCGAGAATGACAACAACGACGGCCTCACGAAGAGAAAAACCAGTCTCAATGACTGCTTGGTGGATAAGAACCAGTCTCGATGACTGCTTGGTGGATAAATTCAAGCAAGTCCAGATGTGTCAACTACCAGCATTCAAGAGGCTAAACTAGGAGCAGGACACAACTTGGTCTATCCTCTCTAAAAAACATCATCACACATACACAATCATGGACTTGCACATACACATGCAAAACAAACACACACGTGTGTACACACACACAATACTTTTGAAGAATATCAAATAGTATAGAAGCCACAGAAAGCTGGAGAACTGAGCAGAAACATGCTCAACATCCAGGACGGCTGGCAGAAGCAATTTGGGTCACTCCTCCGGCCCCATGTGAGTAGGCCAGTATCTCTTCTGTCATGTGCTATTGCAGCCTATGGACATCCAGAAACAATATGGCTGAGCCACCATAAATAACATATAACGTCAAAGAAGTTCCTGAATCCTAGCAGGGCTTCCGCAAGAGTCAGGGTGACACGGTTGTACACAACAGACTGAACCGCGAGCACAGTTGCCCTTCATAGCCTGGGTGGGAGAGAGACTCTTCCCTTCCTCTTTCACCCTGAGGGAGAGTGGTCTGCACATGGGAGTGGAGTCTTAAGTCTAGAGGGAGGGCGTGGCCTTTTGAGTCCAAAAAGGGACCAGTGCCCGCTACCGCATAATAGTACTGCGTGGCGCTACTTAACCCGATACTCTCTGTGAATAACTGTGGTTAAAATGAGTTTGCAATGACTTCGCGTGTGTGAACAGGAAGCATCCCAGCTGCGAGCAACAAGGATTTCAACAGAAAATCGAATGCCAGGGCTCCAGAGACCTCAGCATTGGAGCCAGAGAACAGAACTAATACGAGAGCCCGGACTCACAGGGAGCCAGCCGGCTAGGAGGCTCCACCAACCTGACCCAGCTAGACCCAGAGAAGTCAGAACCACAGGGACCAGAACCACAAGGCCCTTAAGCAGAAGCCCAAGTCCATGGGAGGAAGCCCAAAAGACAGAACCTTCTAGCGATCTAAGTCTACAACCACAGCTCCACAACAGTTGCTTCTGAGCAATGGGATTCATAGGAAGTATTTATTTCTGCCTACAGTCTTCCTTTCCTGAACGTTCTCCAGCAAGCATGTGCCGCTTTTATAATCAGAAGAGAAAGGGTGAAAGAAAAAGACAGACTCCAGTGGGAGCTGCCCTTCCCTCTCTCCTCCTGTCAGAGTAAATAAATCATCTTAGGATAACAATTAGGAGCTAAGTGTGCAAGAGGGAATATGTTTCTGGTGTGTGCTTCAAAGAGAAAACAGCAAATTGGATAAAAATCTGTAAAATGCCAGCACTCTGTCCTTATGGTTTGGTCTGGATTGGTTGTCAATTTAATTGTTCATAAGTGAGCTCAGAAGGCAGGGAGGAAGGGAGGGAGGGAGGGAGAAGGAGAAGATAGAGGAAGGTAGGGGAAGAGGGTAAAAGGGAAGGAACGAGGACCCCAAGCCCACAAATCATTGTATTCAATTATTTAACTCTGTTTTCCAGCCTCCGCTGTCCTGGAAGCTCCTCTAACATCCTCCAGATCTGTCCACTGCGTCCCCATAGAAAGCGCAGGGGCTGCTCCATCCTATCAGGAGAGCTCCTTGGGAAGCATGAACTGACCTTGATGAGCGACCCAAGCAGGCGTTAAGCGCGAGATGACCAGGCCTGCAGCAAGGGGACCCCAGTACAGGATTTGCATGGTCCACAGGGTGCCAAAGCCCCTTGTTTTCTAGAGGACAGGGTCGGGAAGGAAATCCAGTGCAAAGAAGGAAGGGGGTCCTTCAGAAGAAGCCCACCTGAGGTAAGACAAGGCAAATATCCAGAAAGACCCAGGGTGAGGTAAGGCTGAGAAACCTGAACTGAGAAACAGGCAAGGGGCTGTTCTTAGACAACACGTGTCCAGCTTGGCCCTTTGAGAGTTGTCCCTTCCCTGTCCCCAGGCCACATGGTGAAGACTTGTAAAGCCATACGGCTTATCATAAGTATCCCTTGTCTCTCACTGTGTACTCTGGCCTCTTCATGTTTGTCGACTCTGCCTCCTCGGTCCTAGGAGTACTCGCTACCATAGCACACCCTCCTTGCTCTAATACCATAGCACACCCTCCTTGCTCTGATACCATAGCACACCCTCCTTGCTCTGATACCATAGCACACCCTCCTTGCTCTGATACTATAGCATACCCTCCTTACTCTAGAAGGTAACTCAAAGCAATCCATCATTCTCCTTTACTGGGAAGGAGTCTATGCCAAAAGATGGGATAGAAAGAGTTAACACCCGTGATGGTTAATCTTGGTTGCCAACCTGACAGGATTTAGAATCACCCAGAAGACAAACTTCTGGGGATTGTTTGTGAGGGCTCCAGAAAGCAAAGTAACTGAGGTAAGAGGACTGTCATAGTTGGGCACAGATGTCAACTTGATAGTTGAGGGTTTGAGCTCTGGGAACATTTGTAGAGAATTAATGGTTGAGTTTAGCCCAAAGCAAACCTGCAGAAGATTGTCTAACTGATGGGGAAGGCCCAGCCCATGTTGGGTGGGACTAGGCTCTGGAATAAAATACAGAGAGCTGGTTGAGAAAGTTGGCACCCTTGTGCATACTTGGCCAGATATGCTGGTTTGGCAAGTAAGGATTGTCCCTCTCTCAGCCACTGGTGTGGCCAGTTCCCTCAGCCCTGGTGTTGGCATGAGCTCTCCTGTCAAGCTGGACTGAGAACTGTAACTGGATAATCATAAGAGAATAAACCCTTGTTCCCTTGAGCCATTTGATGGTGATTTATCAACAACCATGCATGTGAACTGCAACAAGGACCCACCTTGAATCTAGGCAGCAACAAAGCATCATCTTCTCTCTCTCTCTCACTCTTTCTCTCTCCTGACTGTGAACACAATGTGACCAGCTCCTCCCAGACCTACCACCACGCTTTCCTTCCCCTGTCATGATGGACTTGTACTCTGAGCCAAAGCAAACCCCTCCTTTCTTGACTTGCTTTTGATAGGTATGTTGTCAAAGCAATGAGACAAGTAACTAATGACAACACCTTGAAGAGATTCTCTCCCTAGGTAGCCAGAGAGACCAAAAGAATTATAGGACAACAGTGCTATACCCAGGGAGGGGGTGGCCCCCACCCAGATAAGAAGGAACAAGCTGTCCCTGCCATTCCTTAGAACTGTCAGTGCAGTGTGGGAATAATAAGCAGAGGGACTTTTCCTTGCTTTATTCATGCTTTAAAACTCTTCACGGAACCACACGGTATCTCAGCAGGTAGAGGCACCTATGTGCACACCTAGGTTGGATTCTCAAAGCCCACATGGCGGAAGGTAAGAACTAACTTCTGAAAGTCTCTGACCTTCACATGCACGTCATTTGTACACTCAGTACCCTCCTTCTCTTCTCTCTCACCCTCAAATAAATGAATAAAATATCTTTAGAATCTCTCCCATAGACAATGTACTTCCCTGCTTCCAGAGAAGACCATCATCATCCTCAGGGCCAACAAGCTCTCTGTGAAGAGCCCTCCACCTTAGCAATCTCTCAGCAACGGTCTTTGAGTTCTCAGGCCACCAGATGACCTCTACAAAAGATGGCCTGAGGTCCAATCTTCCCTTGTCCCGGAAGGAAGAGAGTACAGAGGGTGACGTTCACTGCCCAAGTTAGCAACAGAGCTGGGTCTCGACCTCCATATCTGGTCCTCTGCGTGCAGCACAGAAGGTAGCAGGAGCCAGTTCAGAACTTTGTGGCTATTCATAGGTCCCTTTCCCAATTTAAGCAACAACTTTCTCTTAACTCCTGAAGGTTCCGACAACGTGATAGGTTGGAAGTAACTCAAAGTAATTCAGCGTCCATGAGCATGCTCTCAGAGGAAGATCAAAACCTTCCTCCTTCCATCACCCAGATTCAGGCTTGATGGCTCCCCTGGATTCAGTTCACAGACTGTCCCTGTATTGCTGCAAGAAACAGTGGAGAGAATTATCCCTCTAGCACTGGCATGCGGGCCTCAGGGTCAGTGCTCCCTGGGCCTCTCTGACTTTTATGGTTTTTTCAATTGGTTGTTCCCTGCAGCCTCGCAGCATTAATCACAGTGGGCCTTCATGTGAAGCCAGACTTTTTCTAAAACCTTCAAGTTTCCCTCGGCTCCCTAGTGACCCCAGCCCCTAGGGAGCCAGAGATAGGAGCACCTAGCTACCTTTCCTGGTGCTGCTGATATCCTGGAGAGGCAGAGATTGAACCTGTATGGAATTTGGTTATGTGTCTATCCTGTCACCCATGAACAGCAGGAAGTTTTCTTCCTGGTCTCTGCTGAGCGCACTCAAAAACTGGACACAAAGCCAGGGAGTTGGTGAAATGCTTGACTCGCAAGCACACAAGCCTGAGTTTGATCCATTATATATGGTGGGATGGACAAGAGGACTCAGTGGGTAAAGACGTCTACATGTAAACCTGGGGAGCTGAGCTCATTCCCCAGAGTCTACATGGTGGAAGGAGAGAAATGAAATGAATTCTCTATCTATCTAGCTAGCTAGCTACCTAACTATCCATCTAGCTCTATCTCTCTTCCCTACCCCTGAGCTAGAGAGGTAGACAGGGCTACCTTGAGCTCACTATGCAGCCAGTCTACTTGTTGAGTTCTAAGCCAGGCAGTGACCTGTCTCAAAACAAACCAAACAAGTAGAGGACAATGCCTGAGGAATGATAGCCAAGGTTGTCCTCTGGCCTACACACACACACACACACACACACACACACACACACACACACACACACAAACTTACAGATGCATGCTCATCTGTCCCATATGCGTGTGCATGACACATCCACACATACAGAACTGGCCACAGGTGAACACAAAAACAAGCAGATAAAATATGTCTGGAGTCTAAGACTTAGAATCAATGAGGCAAATGAACTGCCCCTCCCCACCCCCACTGCAGAAAGCCACGACTGCTGCACACCACAGTCATCTGCAGCTGTTTCCAGTTGTCCATTATTTTTAGATTATCCATACCATTCTTCTCGTTACCCCATGTCACTGAGAGTTCACATTTGGCGTGACTGAGTTACTACCCGAGTGACTCAGCATCTGATTAAAAACAGACCAGAATGCTGGTGAGCTCACTGCTGTTTACAGAATGAAGTCTCAGCTCTGGGGCAGGACGTTCAAGGCTCTCCTAAACTGTCCCCAACCAAACTTACCAGCTCTGTCATCTACATCATCATGGGTCTCT
Source organism: Typhlomys cinereus (assembly GCA_023101885.1). Lineage (NCBI taxonomy): Eukaryota > Metazoa > Chordata > Mammalia > Rodentia > Platacanthomyidae > Typhlomys > Typhlomys cinereus. The sequence goes on along the minus strand of JALPQD010000121.1, from coordinate 5,341,665 downwards.
TTATTTTTGCCCCCATACATGTCCCCTTTCAGTGTCCAATGCTAACCAAGTCTCCAGGACTTGGCCAAAATCACCCTCTCCAATGCCAACCTGATTGCTTCTAGGCCTTGCTCCCTCCTCTCTAGCAGACAGTCACTACCTACTTTGTCTGGTCTCCTTTGTATGACAAACATGTGACTGTGGATAAGTCACCTAACCTAATGGTGCCCTCCCATGTGACTGTTAGAAGGAATACATACAGTTAGCACTAATAAATCTCTGCTATTATTATGCTCAATGGAGCTGGCATAGACAAGTTTCATAATTCTTGGTTTTTCCAATACCTAGTCCAGTATCTGCCATAGAATAAATACACAATAATTTCTTGTTGAGTAAATTGATATTTTACATCCAAATATAGCCACTTGCCATTACCTAAACCCTCCATATCTTTAGGGCTTCTTTACAAGCTGTTTAAAAATCCTGTTCCTCCAACATCATTCCTTTTATGCCTGGCGAACACCTGCCTTCTTTCATGACCAAGATCAGCATCAGCTCCTCTTTTCTGCCTTCCAGACTCCAATGGAGGGGACCTGAGCTTCTCCAGAACTTTCTCCATGCCTTACTACACACTCATGACTTCATTCTACACCTATTGCTGATGTGTCGATGTCTTTCTTGTGACAGCGAACGCATGTAGAGCTGTCACTGCTGCATGTGCCCCTTTCCCTAGTCCCAGTTCAGTAGTTAGCATAGGGATGACATACATGAAGTGCCTAATAAGCAAAGGAGAACTTCCCCGGTGCATCCAGAGGCTTCGTCTCTGTGTCACAGAGATGTTGACGGACAGGGCGGGAGGAGGGGGGAACGATGAGGCTCTTTTTGGGGGAAGATCCAACCTGTGTATTTGGAGAGATGCTGTCTGTCTTTGTTTCTGCTACTTGCTTCACAAACAACCAAATCACAATAAAAAAAAAGTCATTTACAAGAGAAAGGAGCCATCCGCACAAACTTCTTTCTTTTCTTTGTTCCCCCACAGTGCTGTGTTTATGTGCACGCATAATTTTACATAGTTGCACTCATAATGCAGACACGATTGGGCATGCTGGGGGGGGTTTACTTTAGAAAACCAAATAAGTATTTTTACTCTTAAAAAATTTTGCAATTTGCTGCACTGTCTACAAAGTCAGGGATTCTGGCGGCGGCACATTCCGCTCGATAGCTTCCGAACCACTATCAAACAGTGCTATGCCAAATATGCGTTTGCTTAGAATGTTCCCCCTTAATTAGCAAGCTCATTTCAAAGACATTCGCCTAAGACTTTAGCACCAACCTTAACAAAAGAATTTGTGGTGGGGGAGAAGTGACATCATCCTCAGGAACTGTCCACCTCGTTTTTTCAGACAAGGTTTCTCACTGGCCTGGACTTACCTATAGGCTGTCTCTATCTCTCCAGCACACTGTGCCTAGCTTCCTCTACATGGGTTTGGGGAACCTTGTGCTATCTCCCCAGCTACTTCTATCCCCTCTTCTAAGTCTCAGCAAATGAAGAGTGAAGCGTAGGAAGTGAGTTAAGGCAAGAGTTAGAAAAGCTTCAGGATCCAGCGACTCACTGGAAAATCTTTTACAACTATTAGTGTACAACCTCTGTCCCAAGCCAGCTGAATCGGAGCCAGAGAATTCAGCACTGCGGGGGTTTTTAAGTATCTCTGGATAGTAACAATGCAGTGTGAATCACCTGTCTAGTTTCTGCAGGATCCAAGAATTAACAAGAGCATCATGACAAACAGTTGGTCCTTGTCCCAGAATGGAGACTTTGATGTCACTTACTGGATGTAGTCTTTCTAGACCACAGGCACCAGCGATGTGCAAAGGGATGTTGGGACCTGTGATAGTAACTATTGACTGTCAGCTTGACAGGATATGGAATCTCCTGGCAGACAAGCTTCCAGGGATACCTATGAAGGAGTAGGCTAGATTAACCTTTGTGTATATCACTGAGGGGTTACCTTAATTAGAAGTGAGGTGGGATAGCGCCACTCTAAAATTGGTGACATCATTCCCTGGGATTGGGTCTTGGACTTCTAAAAGAGAATAAAGCTAACTGATCACCCTCACTTATCTCTGCTGCTTCTTGACTATCGATGTGATGTGACTTCAAGCTATTGTGGCTAGACACTTACTCACTGCTGGTGGGAGTCAAGAAAATGGAATCAGCCAACATGCCCATCAACAGAGGAATGGGCAATGAAAATGTGGTACATATACTCAATAGAATACTATTCAACCATCAGAAAGGATGAAATTATGGAATTTGCTAGATGGAGCCTAGGCCAGTAGAAGAGCATTGAAGTGGACAATGACTATCAGCCATAATGCAGAATACCAGCCACCCAGCAATGCACCCAAAATCAGACCAACATAATCTCTCCCCATCCTAAGACTCAGGGAACCTTGAGGGAGAGGAGGCGGTGAGATTGTAGAACCTAAAGATGGGAAGAAGTTTCACCATTGGACAAGACATTCCATTCAAGGCAGGACTGCTGCATCCAGGAACTCACTGCAGTGAGACTTGTCCTTATTGGACCTGCATAATGATTGACATATCACCATGCCCCCATAGACTACAAGGAACTCAAGAGAGATAAGAACACACAGTGGAAACCTTAGAGACTAGAGCTGGATGAGTGAAGGAAAATGCTCCTATCAGTGGGGTGGCCCGGAGGGACAGCCTGGTATGCCACAGAGGCCTAAATCCCCCACAAGAGTAGACAAGCCAGAAGGAACCCTGGGGTCCATAGAAACATCCAGGCAGGAGAGTGGGAGGAAATGGAACAGATTGTTGAGGAAAAGGGGGGGAATAAGAGGGAGGGGGGATGGAGGGAAGCAGGGATTAGTATTCAATATGCTTGTAAAACAAATAGAAAGATAAATAAATAAATAAATAAATATTTTTAAAAGGCTGTGTGTGACTGTGACCTCCTTGCCATGATGGGCTGAATCTTCCAACTGTGACACAAACTAAATGCTTTTTCCCTTAAGTTTTTTGTTGTTGCTGTTGTTGTTGTTGTTAAGTATTTTATCACGGTAACTAGCATGGGAATTCATGGGAGAGACCTGGTGAGTCTTACAATCACTCATTCAAGAAGTATTTACTGGGCTGGGGAGATGGCTTAGTGGGTCAGGGGCTTGCCATACAAGCATGAAGGTCTGAGTTTGAATCCCCAGAACCCACATGAGGTCAGGATGTCTGTAATCTCGATATTCATATAGAGGAAGACCAGACAAGTAAATCCCAAGAAGCTGGCAGGCAAGTGAGGGGGTGCAGTGCGTGCAGGGGCAAAGCAGAGACCCCGCCTCAAACAAGATGGAAGGAAAGTATTAAGACCAGTACAGTCCTCTGACTTCCACGCGTGTGTCACAGCAAACACACACTTACATTCACACACAGGGGAAAAGACAGAAAACAAAACAAAGCAAGCAAAAAAATGGTTTTGGGAACACCAAACTACACAACACTGGAGCCCAGGTACAGTGGACATATCATTCCCTACTCCACACTCCTGCTGCCCTTGACTGACAGCTGCTTCTGGAGATGCTGTGAATATGTCGTCATAGAGTCCTCCAGTAAGCTCCCCAGCACCCTCGATTCTGAGTCATGTTCAAAACCATCTCCCAGAGTCCCTAGTGGGCCTACGTCATGTGGCTGCTCCATCCTGCGCTCGCTTCCTTCCCCCCTGCACTGCCTCCTGGCTTCCCCTGACCTCACTCACATTGAGTTCGTCATCTCAGAGCTCAAGACGGAACCTTAGCTGCTTGACCTTAGCTGGAGCAGACACATGGAGGGTGGGGGAGACTTCAGCGGGGAGCTGTGTGCAGGGCAGGCAGGGGCCACAGGCGGGAAGTGTTGCTATCCTTGGAGGTGGGGGTGTTGCTGGTGTTCTGAGTCTCTTATGCCTACCCGTACAAAATAGACTGTGAAATTCAAATCAGGCTGAGGGCCTGGAGGGAGAGGGTAGCAAGCAAAGGCCTGGTGGTGAATTTACAGGAGCAGATTAACTCAATCTGCATACTTAAGAGGATGCAAATTATGTTATTCCAACCCATAAGTTTAGACATGTCCACAGGAATAAAAATTTATGGCAGCGATAAGATGGATGCTCGGCGTAAATAAGCTAGCCCCAGCAAAATATGCTAAAAGAGCTGTGGAAAGTCTCCAGACGAAGTCAGCGGTGCCAAGTCCCAGCCTCCAGCCAGAGGACAAGGACGCTGAGCTGTGGCTCTTGGGGTCATCAGGGAGAGGAGAAAATGGTCAGGGCTCACTCTGCAAGCCGCTGGAGAGACATGGGTTATGCCTTTTTGGAGGGAGACATGTGCCTTGGAGATGAAGTAGGAACTACTACAGAATCCAGAATAAAGCTTTTCAATACTAGAAATGATAATAGCTAATGTTTTAAGAACTGAGAACGTACGTGGCTACTTCTGCGCCCCTGATGGGCCCTATCCATTTAATTCTGACAATTACCCCATGGTCTGCCCCACTCAGTGTAAAGAAGCTGATCCTCAGAGGTTAAACCAATAGTAGAATTGAATTATCATGCTGATTCTAGAGCTTGTATACTTGAATAACACAAAGCTTTACAGTCTTCACTGAACGTCATGCTGAAAGGAACTTGGGAGTAGTTTATTCCTGTTCTTTGCAGAGGAGGACGCTGAGGCCAAAGGGACTCAGGGAATTCCCCACGGCCATGCAGCTGGTAAACTGCAGAGCCAAGATTCCAGCCTAGGATTTCAGACATGGTGTCCAGAAATTTCTCAGCTGCCCAGGGAGCCAGAAAAGCTGGAGGGGCTGCTTTTTAGAGTCCTTATTTGTTGCTGCTGCAAAAGACCTGACCCAAGAACTCAGAGGAAGACCTGGTTTGGTGTGTGGCCTCATGGATGGTCCCTGGCCACAATAAATGGCGCAGCTCATCATCACAGGTTATAGTCCATCCTGGCAGGGAAGCCACAGCAGCAGGGGGTCACACCGCATCCACAGTCAAGAGCAGAAAGCCAAGGATATACGCATGTATGTTCCTTGCTTGCTCTCTCCACCTTTACAAGCCTGGGGAAAGGTCCTACCCACAACAGGCTGGGTCTTCCCACATCAATTAATGCAATCAGCACAATCCCTCACAGGCATTCCTCTGAGGTGTGCCTGGGCAGCCCGCCTTCTAGCTGCCAGGCTGCCAATTAATACTAATCGCAGGCTAGAGCCAGTTGGGGCTACTAGACCTGCTTCTCTCTTGCGAGCCCTGAGTCTCAGCTGCAGCAAATCTGCAAACACAGGGCTGAAAATTTTGGCTTCTGCTGCCAGAACGGTCCTCTTGCACAGGAGACTCTGCCCTGCCCCTCAGGAGTGAGACCATGCATCGTCCATCTCTGGGACTAGCTGCCCTTTCTGAGGGTCCCGACTCTGCCCCTTGGCTGATTCATCATGGTTCCCAAGTGCCAGACTTTCTTGGTCAGGATTCATTCAGTGATCAACTCAAAGCAGCTAAGTCAAAGAGGTTCTTGGGGGTACTGGGAACCTAGAGTAGATTAGGTTGACCAACATTAGGACTCGGTGTTCTCATCTGTACTCTCTCTGCATAGAGTCCACACTCTTGGAGAGCTGTTCTGCACTGGCAGGAGAGAGAACGTCAAGCCTGAAATGGAACAAGAAGAGAGGACCCCCCCCCAGGGTGGATGTGTCAATCCATGTGTTCCCTCGATAAGAATCTCAGGCACCAGTCATGCAGCCATACACCAAACAAGGTCAGGAAGCTGGTAAATGGCAGAACACTCCACTGGAAACGGGGCAGAGAAAAAATGAAAAGCAAGATGACTAGGGAAAGTACAGAGTATGCCGTGGAGTGATAATTGCAGGGAAAATAAAAGCAGAAGGCGGCAGGAGAGCCAGGTGGCACGTTATTAAATTGGAAGTGGCGGGTAGAGAAGAGCTCGCCGACAAAGAGGCATTTGAGCAGCGCTGAAGGCGGCAAGGAGCGAGCAATGCAGGTAGCTGAAAGAAGAGCATCTCAGGCAAACAACAGCCTGTGCACAGAGTGGGAGCAGGCCGGCCTGACGGGAGCAGAGAAAGGGGGAGTAGAATGACAAGAAATCACAGCCCAAAGGGAACCTTTTATGTGCCACCTTAAAGAGAGAAGAATGGGTGGTCATTGAAGGACTTGGCGGGGGGATGACCTAAAGGCCCATATCCTTAGCTTGCTCTGCCCATCCCTGAAGCCACAGGCTGGAGCTGCTGTCTCCTGGCCAGACCCTCTCAGGCTGCCATAGCGCAACGGATTTGCCAGTCCCAACCGCCCTGGATCTTTGGTTCTTCTTGACTGCTGAAAAAGGCAGAGTTAAGCAAAAGGTACGCAGAGAGGAGAGTGCCTGAGTACTTGTTACGTAACTGACAGTTGCATGACTTCTGTACCTCTCAACACTTAGGCCAGAGCCAGCACAGAGGGTACAGCCAACATGCACTTGTCAGATGAATTTATGCAGCTCTGGAGAGGAAGAGCAGGATGAGCAGAGCAAGTAGATATGCGAGGTGTCGTGTACAGCAGGGAAAATGAAAAGCCAACGCCGGGGCTCCATCGCCGATGTGCCAGCCGTCCCCAGGTAGAAACATTAATGCTAAGCGCAGACATTGTATAACCAAGTAAGGGACCTTGCCCGCCAATCAAAGGAGAGCAAGGAAGTTGTACATCGGGATCTGCAAAGATGTGGAAAAGTCTATGAGAGCTTGTCTAAGAGCACGGACTTCAGACTCAGGCTGTGCAAGTTCAAATCCCACTTCTCCCTCTTCTTTCCTCCGTGATCTTGATCAAGCCCCTTTCCTCAGCTGAAAACCAGGAATGACAACAGGACCCAATTCGAGGTTTCTTGTGGAAGCTGGTAAACCATGATACAAAGCCCTAGGAACAACGGTCCAGCCCCTGGCACACGACAGGTGCTTTATTTCTGTTTCCTCTCATGAAAATCAAGTTCACCTGGGCAGAAGGGCTGAATATCAGCAGACCATCATGTGACCCCAAAGCACTCTGTCTTCTTTGTATTTTCTTCTTTGGCAAAAAGAGAAGAAAAAAGGTGATTTTTGTTTTTTTGTGCCATTGCAAAAATAAACCATAGCTCACACTTGAAGTTACATGGTCAATTTCATCTTCTTTGGCAGACCATTCTAGAAGGTTCCTGATATGATTTTATTCCCCTCTAGGAAGCTGAAGGACACCTGCCTGCCATCTGTGATATGAGATCCAGTCCATAAAAGGGGGATTGTAATTCTGCCCATAGCTGAATCTCTAAGAAGCCCTCCCCTCCCAAATGGAAAGTAGACGGCAAATGCCAACCAAGTCATAGTCCAGGATATGAAAGAACAAAGCTTCTGGCCTCGGGTCAGAGTTCAAACCTCTAAAAGAGCATTTAGGAGCTCTGGGACCTTTGGGGAACAGTAATCGCCTCCCTTAGCTTCAGTTTCAGAGATGAGAGAGAGACCTCTTCAGGAAGTTACTACAAGGGCCAGTCAAGTGAGAGAAGGTCTAAAGTGTGACCAAGTCCCAGCCAGCTCTGTTCTGGGCACCTTTTGTTTTCCTAGAGAGTTTTGTATTCTTCACCTGATGCCCAAGAACAGAGGAATGGCAGATGACCACTCCCTCTTGGGGTGGTCTCTTGCCAGGGAGCTCTGTCTGGAAGAGAGAAGTTTCTGGTTCCATCCCAAATGCTCCCCTACCCCAGCCCCCTAGGTCCCTCTAAGCTAGCCCCCTTTCCAAAATCAGCTGAAGGCTCCTCAAAGAATCGCCTGGCTCCAGGAGGATGAAATGAAAAGCTCAGGCAAAGCTTTGAAGCTGCCATAATGCTGGCCGACTCCTCCTCCCTGCTCAGGACGTCCCCTGAAGGGGAAGACACAAAGAGAATCTACAATGAGCAAAGGAGAGGCAGCCGAGGGCCAGACCACATCCACAGCTGAAGGCTCCGCTTTCTTGTCAGCCCTGATGGCTGGCAGCAAGGATAATGTGAAATGAAGAATGTTTCTCGAGGAGGAGCAAGAGTCCCTTGTCTGAAACTAATTTGTTGTCCAAAAATGTACTGCAGAAGTTGTCAGAAGACGCAGAATTAAGTTGTGTGCAGGAAAATAAAACCAACTCTTGATTATCCACACTCGTGGATAATCCAAGAACAACAAATACTTCAAAGCAACATTTATTTGGTTTCATAACACAGGGTTATTTTTCCCTCGACATTTGCAGCTTTCTGGGTTTAATTGTCTTCAGGGTATATAGCTGGAGAGCCAGGGGATCTATAACCTTTTGTTAATTGCAAAACAACCAAGGTTTGAGCGCTATGCTCCGCAATGCAGAAGCTGCCTGGATAATACTGGCAGATAAAAATATTCTCTAGGAGGAGGAAGAAGAAAGGAGAGAGGGAGAACTTGACACATACACCAAGGAGAGACTACAGCATTGAATCTCTAGGTTGTCGAATGAATGACATCAACCATACTTGTAATGCAGTTAGCTTAACATGGACACACTGCTAAGGAAACATTCATCGGATACAAAAGAATCCTAAAAAGTCATTGTCACATGCAGCTTTCCCCTTTCTGCTAGCTGGGTAGCTGATCTCCTGCAACCTGTGCCCGTTCAATTAAGTCACGGGAGGATCTCAGGTCCTGTGAACTGTGGGCAGCCCTCCAAAGCCTTTGGAGCAAGAATGATACCACGTTTCACGGGGAGAGACAGCAGTAGCTACGAACAGGTGTTGAAGATCACTGGACAGAACAGCTATCAATTCCTGTGTGCCAAGTCAACAGACCTGCCATCCAATATGCATTATCCTGCCTAATGGAGTAACGTGATTATGATTCATGGAAAATTGGCCATTAGTGGCTTGGCCTGGGAAAGCAAAGAGCACCCCCCTCCCCAGCTCAGCAGAAGCACCAGGTCACAAGAGGGGTCCAGGTGGGATGAGAAAGAAGGGCAGCTTCCAGGGTCTCTAGCTCCTGTGTGGAGAAGACATGTAGAAGGAGAGGCCAGAGACCCTCATGACCACTAGGTCATGGGAGGGGAAGGACACAGTTGTTAGAGTGAAGAATCAGGCACGCCGGCACTGGAAGAAGTGCTCAGGGGCGCTAAGGTCCAAGGTGTTTCTCAGCCACCCACCCCTCCCAACCAGCTCAGGGTAAAATGAAGCTGTATGTTCAGAGCAAGGTGACCTGGATTTCAAATCTGGCTCTCCCGAGAACTTAATAGTACAAATAATCACGGCCTTTAGTGATGGACCAAGTAATGTGCTAAATGAGCCCCCGGAATCCTCACATCAGCTTTATGAGGGAGTATTATTTTTGTCTCCATTTTGCAGACTGTGGGATGAGTCTTCAAGTGTAAAGAAATCACCTTAAGTCATTTAGCTAAACAGATGATTTCAAATTCAAATCAAAGTCCCTGTGGCTTCCAGCTACTTGCTTCTAGCCACTCCCCTGGGCTAGTCACTTCCTCAGCCTCTTCATCCACAAAGGGAGGCATTTCTAGCCCAAAGTTTGGTTGGAAACCTCAGGAGGGGAGGAAGCTGCCACCTCCTGCATGCTGTCTGACCAGGATGAGCCAGCTGGCTCAAGCGCGGAGGACACAGGCTTGAAGAGCAGCCATAATGGCATCTCTGCGATGTTCCTTTTCCATTTTCTATTGCAAGAGCTTTGAAGTGCCTCCTGGTGCTTTGTCACACATCCTTAGAGACCTCCTGTCCCCTCCCACCTTCCAGACCGATGTTGTCCTGAGGCGGATGCTCCCCAAGCATTGTTCAACAGTCACCTGTGACCCTGTCCCTTTCTCTGCTCTGCCAGTCGCACACACGCAGCAGGTTTTGGGTCTGGAGCCCACTTGAAGCTTCCCTAGATTCCCAGGGAAGGAGACGCAGGCAACTGCTTCTGAAAGGATGAATTTCAGCGCTCCAGTGACGCAGCTGGTTAGCACGCGGTACTTAAATGAAAGAACAGATTTCCCCTTCCCTTGGTTCTCTCTTTTCTCCATTGTGCGCCCCTGAATGCATCTCTAATCCAGTGGGAGCGGCTAGAGGAGGGGCTGGCCGCTGTGCTGGCTCAGTCTAGATCTGAATGACATGGGGTCTGGTTGTCTAATTTCTGGGAGAAACCTACCTTGAGGCTGATTCAAATGACAATAGGCGGCACCCCCATCCCCCAATGTCGTCTCAGTCCTTTAAGAGCCTCAGTTGTTGAACCGACTTCACACCATCGGCACACTGAATGTCCCCAGTCTGTACACGTCCTCCTCTCTCAGTTCATCATCCTCTGCACCTAGCCCTTCTCCCTGCACACTATATCCTTCCATTTCTCTTTCCACTCATCTTGGTTCTCAAGCCCCCCCCCAAGCCCAACCTTCCATGCAGAGAGTTAGAAGGAAGGAAATCTAGGTATTGAGGAACTAAGGCCATAGATCAGCTGATCCAACTCAGTCATGTGGTGGAGAAAAGCCAAGAACTCTATAGAATAGTGTAAAGACTAATAAATGGGATGCCCATCTATCCTTCGCTTAAACTCACTGACTGCTAGCGGAATCCGCTGCATTTGCTTATGTCTAGCCCTGGCTGAATCCCAAAGCCCAGGGACTCTTGTATTCCTGCCCAGAGTTATTCCTTACAGAACAAAGCTGGCCAATATCTGGAAGTATTTATTGTCGTTATTCTTTCTGCTGCTGTGAGACACTACTCTGATACAACCAGCTTAAGGCAGAAAAGGAGATTTATTTGGCTTACAGTTCCAGAGGGGAGATACCGTCCATTATGGAAGGAAAGGCATGGGGCACCAGAAACTAGAAGAGGCTGGTCCAGGTCACTGTAGTCATCATGGAACCACCTGCGGAAGCAGGGCTGGGCTACCAAACCTCAAGGTCTACTCACCTGATGTGCCTTCCTCCAACAAGACTCCACCTGTGGGGAACAGCTCACATTCAGACCATGACAGTATCATGTCCAGTGCATAGGCAGGGTGGGGTCCCCAGGAGTCTTTCAGCAAGAATGACCAATTCACAAACTGTCTTGTTTGAGACAGGGTCCAATTTGAGATAGGTTGACCTTTTAGCTTGTGGCAATCCTCCTGCTCAGCTTCCCAAGTGCTGGGATTCTGAGCATAAGTAACCACATTTACTGTTAGTCTGTCTTATATCTCCATGCTTTCTCACGGGGCACAACATGAAGAGAATAGACTAAGCAATGACTGATGGATTCATCCAACTCTGAGATCTGGCTATCATCCTATCACCTTGTCTCCTACGTGGGAAGAAAACTCCTGAGACTCTGATATGGAGCCCGAGGTGGTGTCATCGATGGAGACCTTCAATCCACAGAAATAGGTGGTATGTAATTAGTTGCAGTCCCCAGGGGCTGCTTCATCAACCCCACCCCACACTTCAGCTCTCCAGCCTTGGCTTTTGAGCACTTGGACGTGTGAGGTAAGAATTTCCCTCGTCAGAGAATAACCACCCCTGGCTCCCTCCCTGCTAATCAGCAAGCCAAGGTATTTGTTCCTGAGAACGTGATTGATTTCCAAGGACTGGGAACTTAATTACATTTTCACAAAGTCTGCTTGGAATCCTTAGAAACGAGAGATGCTTTCTGTTCTTTGAACTCACCACTGCAGGAGAGTTTCCAGCACTTGAAATATTCCATGCAGCGCATCCTTCCCTGGACCAGGAGAGGGGTCTTACCTGAGACCTCCGACTCCTGCAGTTTGGCCAGAGGAGCACGACTTCCTCTTGCAGAAGAACTTCGCGCACCAACAGTCACTCTGAGATACCTCCAAGAAGTAGGAGGCCTGCTGGGACCCCAAGTCTGTGTGCACCCCCAGAGACCAGCAGGCTCATCTACCTGGCCTCACCCCTGGTGTTCCAACCTCACCCTCAGAAATGTCCCTTTCTTTATTCTAGTCATCATGGTTAATCACCGCCACTAACTATGAGTGCACACTGTGTGCCCACCGACGTAAGATTCTTTACATCTACCAACTTATTTCAACCTCAGAATCTGGGTGAGGATATAGCTTAATAACAGAGCACTTACATGGCATGTCCAAAACCCCAGCACCATAAGTAAATGAAGAAATAAATCTAGTAGTTTCGCCTCAGAATTAAACACTTAGGAGCTACACGTGGATCTCTTTAGTTAACAACGGAAATGGCATGGGAGAGAGGGGTCCTCTGGGCTACTCCCCAGTCAGCCAGCTCTGTTCCCTCTCTCCAGCTCATCCTTGCCTGTGGGTACAGCCTGGACTCACAGTTGGTTAGAGTGCTGCTCCTGGTCTTTCAGAGTACCTGAGCATCATGAAATAAGTGGTCCAAAGTAATACCAATTGGCAAATGTGGGTATAGGCTAAGGAAGAGTCCTTAGTGGCATTTTTGAAACTTTTCTCTAAGTATGAAGTTATATCAAAACATAAAACTTAGAAGAGTGGATAGGATTCTGTTTCCATGTGTGTATCTATTAATAGTTGTTTTTCAGCCTTAGTCTGTAGCTTACACTTTACATTAATGATCAAAAGCTCAAGGATGATTTTAGTAACATCTATACAATAAAGCCACGTGATACTGAGCTTGAGATGATGGAGTGTTATAAATAAATAAATGCTGCGAGAAACAGTGTGGGGGAAATGTACTTGTGACAACCACATGCTTGTCGGTCTTCAAGAAGCACTCGAGCTGGATTTCTTGCCTCTCTACAAACCCACCTGTCAGGATGTTTCTCACCAGACATGTTCCCTCCCTGTCCCACACCCACAGCCATGCTGACAGCTGGCCATCACCATCGCTTTCTACCGTGCAGATACACACCATGGCTATTTCTCCAGGCCCTTCCCTTCCCACGGGCAGGTCCAGTCCAGGTCTACCTAAGTCTACAAGATAACACTGTGTGTCCCACGCTTAAGTCTAGACCATTGAGAGTAACCCAGACTGAGGACTGTATAAACCATGGGAAACACACTCTCTTGTTCCGTTATAATCTGCTTTCCTTCAAAGGCTCAGATTTCTGGATTATCAGATAAGATGCAGATTCATCAGGAAGTCTTGCTTACTGACTCCATTGACGTCTTGGGACAGATTTCAGTTGTTTTTCCATCTGGGAACTTCCTATGACCTATGGGACTGATTAGATCAGCACAAGTTTTTTTATTGTGTGTGTGTGTGTGTGTGTGTGTGTGTGTGTGTGTGTGTGTGTGTGCACATGTGCATGTACTGTGTATCAGAGGGTACTGTGTGTCCCTATGGAGGACCAAGGAATGATCCTGGACTGCTTCTACCTCCTTTTTGCTTCACTCTGGGATTTCCCAGGCTCCGCCCAGAACTTCAGGTCCCCACCATTTCCACCTGGCAGTTTTACTTGGGACCTGGGATCCAAACTCAGGAAACTCAGAACTTTCTGCTTCTGAAGCAGTGCTCTTAACCCCTGAAACCATCTCTCCAGCCTGATCAGCATGACTTTTGACAGTGTAATGAGGAAGAAGTCTAATGGTCTCGTTGTGAGTTCAAATCAATAGTACCTGCTGATTTTCCATGCCAGCTGAATGTGCTGCTTCACAAAGGTGGAAGGACTAGCTCTGAAGGATGTTGAGATTCTGAGCAGGCAATGTGGGGAGAACTGCGGGCATCGCCATGTCCACATCGAAAGCCCATAATTTCCTCTACATTCTCCAACCAATGTAGATACAGCCCAGGCCCATAACTTCTGTCTTGCCTCATTCCCAAAAGACCTTCATGCTGGTTCCAGGCTTAGTCTTGCAAATACCAAATATGGAGCTCTTCATCCATCAGCTGCTTCCATGACTGGGGCCAGGGTTAAGGTCAAAATTCCAATCTGAGGGTATCATAACTTCCTGATACCTGGAGCCATCTGCAAGACTTTGCATCTGTAAGAAGCAGAAATCTTCTAGCTTAGGCTTCTAAACCTTTTTCTGCTTGTGACCCCTTTACAACCCAGAAATTTTTACACAGCCCCAGGTATGTACTTATCTAAAATGGGTACACAAATAAAACATTCCATGATAATAAATCATAAGGAAATTTGCTTAAAAAACAAGTCTTTGGTTACATATAATTTCACTATTTATTAAAGCTGAAAGCAAATTTGCATGCTAATGAGATGGATGTGCTTGTTTATTTTTACATACAAAATTAAATCTTGGCCGAATATTTGATACTGCAGGATTTAAACTGTCTTCAACATTTTTCAGAGCAGATCGATATTTTGATTTATAGTTGTCAATGTAAGAGAACTTTGCTTTGCATAGATATGTGGCACAAAATGGCAGAAGTATGTTTAGGGTCATTATTGGAATATTGTTGTTGGAAATTCTGTCCTAATCCCAAGTCAAAACTCACTTAACGATTTCTTATGAGACTCAAGTCAACAACTCAAACAGCGATTTTTTTAAATCAAACATCCTAATTCAACATAATCCAAAGATACATTAATTTGATACATGCTGAGCAATGATGGTAGAATATTAGTAAAAAGCCTTTGTTTTCCGTAATTAAGCCATTATGCTTCTGTAAGAGCAGAAACTTTGCGTGTGCAGTAAAAACACTGCAGTTCATTATATATAATATTCTCAAACATGAGAAATGGCATTTCAGCCGGTGTTTACTCATGTCACATGGCATGACAGACAGTAAATGCTTGTGTAGTACACATGCTGTGCGCTCAGAAGACTGCAGAGATGTTGCACAATGCAGCGCGAGCAAACACTACCAAAAACCTTGGGTTCACTGGATGTTTGATTTTGATTTGGTTTCATGTCTGGGGGTTACCTGTTTCAGAACCTTTTATTGTTGCGAGTTCTTCTGCCACCACTATTCACAGGGGCTAGTGACCCACAGCATAAGAAGCTGGGCTCCAGCTACAGAAGACACTTGTCAGGAGAACTTGAGAACTGAAAAGGCAGGAGAGTCTCTGTCTGAAGAAATCTCCAGACCTCTCACCGAAGTCGAGGAGCCCTCTATCTCCTTCTCCCTCCCTGCCAGCCGCTTGCCACCTACATTTACATGAACCTATTCATCACATGGCCTGGAAATGTCCGCAAGCAGCCAGATCCAATCTTGCCAGACAGCAGCAGAGGCCAGGCCTGCTCAGCAGCCAGCTGCACCTGGAAGAAAGGCAGAGAAAGGAGGCAGCGTAAGGCAGGAGGGATGCGGTAGAAAGCGGTGAGCCCCGGCGCAAGTGCAGACAGCTGGCTCAAGAAGTAGCATAAAGGGAAACTAACCAGGACCAGCTTGAAGCGCTCTCTGAAAGGGGAGAAAACAACCAAGTTCAGATGCCTGGGATTCTCCAGGAACCAAAGGCTCCGTATTGCAAGTACGTCAGACACCTTGAGAGGGTGAGAGAGAACCTACCAGGAAAGACGTGAGAGCCGATCATGCTCTCAAGAGCAGGACTGGCTGGAATATGCTGGGACCAAGGTCACCCCCAGAAGGGAAGGACATGGGCAATGAAGGCCCAGCTGCCTCAGTGTCAAAGACTGAATCTGGCCAGTCCCCCTTCACCCGTTCCTTCTTTCACTGTAGTTTCCAACTGAGGTTTTATGTCTGCACTTCTCCCAAATCATCCACTCAGAAAAGGGATGCTGGGCCTCTCCTTCCTTTGAAGGAAATCTTTCCCCTCACTCGGCAATGAACCCATGGCTGGTAGTCCCAGTCCCCTCCCTTCTCTCAAGCACTGGGAACTGGAGGGATGGAGGGACTGAAAGAGGGGAGCCTGTAGGTTCCCTCTGAGGACAGCCCATAGCAGCCATAGCTGCAGCTGAGCTTCGAGGCCGAGGGTGAACCCGGGACAGCGGAGAGGAGGGTAAAAGGCATCGCCATCTTGAATTCTCCTATTGGCTGTTTACCATGTGCCAGGCACTGACTAAGTTCCCTGCTTTATTAATCCTTAAGACAAACCTCCCAGGGAGGGATTCTCTTATCTATGGGCGAGAAAGCTGACTGTCAGAGAGATTAAGTAATTTGTCTATGGCACGAACACCAGAAAAGTCCTGGCTATTGGTCCCAGGCAATCTAAGCTTTTTACATTTCTTTCACTTCTAGCCAGGTTGTGAAGGAGAAACCACAAAGAATTCCCAGAGGGAGCGACCATCCACCCCACTACCAGATGAGGTAAGGAGGGGTCCTCACCACTTCGGTGCCTGAGTGCAAGCCTAAGGCCTACGTTTGAACCCTTCCCCAGCTTCTGGAGGCCTCCCTAGGCTTGAACTCAGAACACCACCTAAGTATCTGTTTTAGCTCCTTGCTATTATTTCTCCTCTCCTAGTTCCACTGCTATTATTTCTCCCCCTCCAAGCCTCATTTTACCACCAGAAAGAGGCTAATGGTCACTGGCATCTCCATCTATGATCTCTGAGAAGCATTAAAGGAGAAGAAGGAGAAGAACAGAGAGAAGGGGGGAAGAGAAGGAGGAGGGACAAGAGGAGGAAAAAAGAAAAAGAGGAGGAGAAAGAGAAGGAAGAGAAGAGGAAGAGGAGAAGGAAAAGGAGAAGAAAGAGGAGGAAGAGGAGGAAGAAAAGGAGGATAAGAAGAAGAGGAGGAGGGAAGAAGAAGAAGAAGAGAAGAAAAAGAAAAAGAAGAAGAAATAATAATAATAATAATAACAACAGTATTTGGAAAAGAAGATGTTGTCAACACTGGTACTTCACCTGAACATCAGGAGGTCCTTATCCAGACCCACTGCCCCTGACTCGAGATCTCGAGATGTGGTCAAAAGACTTGTAAGTCCTGAGACTTGGAAAGGAAGCAAGAGCCCTGGAAAAGACAACCTAATAAGCCCCATCACTCCTAGACTAGGCAGGTCTAAGGTCCAGACAGGGCCGGGTACAGGGAGCCTGCCACTTGTGAGAAAAGGAGAGAGAGAGAGAGAGAATCCGAAAGAGAGGGATAGATCCTGTTTACATAAAAATTCACCTAAATGTTCAAGCTTCCCAAGTTTGCCAAGCTGTCTGAGCTTGTTGCAAGGAAGCTGCCTGGTCGTGCTGGGCTGGCTGGGCTGAGAAGCCACATCTATAAAACATCAAAAGAGGCACCAGTAGCTGTTTCCAGCTCTCAGACCCATTCTCCTAGGAATTTCTTCCCAGAAGGATAGTTCTAGTATAAAAAGTCAGTTTACTTCACCCCAGCTCTATTAGCTGGCCACCGTCATCCCTGGGGGAGAAAGAAAGATCACTACCCTCCAAGCGGCTTGCTTCCTTCATCCACCTACGCAATAATAACACATCCTCGTTTAAATAGCCATTGATTACTTAGTGCCCAGACATGTTTGTGGATGAACAGTGACAAGGTGACCCTGAGCCCCAGAAACTGGACTAATGAAGAAAACCAATGGATATCCTAATGACTGACACTCATATACATCACACTGGACGAAATGACAGAAGTAAACCATGCTAGGGATGCAGAGGCAGAGGAAACAGTCAAAGGAGGGAGAACTTATCAGGCAAGGGAGCAGCCTCAGACACTTTAAAAGAACGTTCCTGAGTGGGACACTGGCTAGAGCCAGAAAGCCAATGCTCGGCCATCAGAAACAACCATTTTACTGGACACTAGGCACATGGCAGAAGCACTGTGAAACTATGCTGATACCCAATAGCAGTGATGCTGGGAAGACGGGAAGAGTGCTCCATCTTTCACTGGATTCCTGATGGGATCATTGGGATGTTTTTCCCAAAGTCTCAGTTTCTTTCCGGAAGCCATTCTCAAAGCAGACGGGTTCCACTGGGGTCTGAGTGAATCACTTCATGACTCTCTGTCTCTGGCTCGAGTTCTGGAGTAGTCCCACCCCCATCCCGAGAACCTTCAGACTCATCCCCCTTCCTTTCTGTGTGTCGTTCTGTGCCATAGTGGAGACAGGGAGCCTGGTTCCAGGAGAGTAGATGGGGGAATCAGGCTGTCACCCGTTCCTTTTTGCCACACATAGAGTGTGTTGCCCCGATGGCTCCAACTCCTCTTAGACTTATCTGTCCTAGCTCAAGCTTGTTCACCGCGGTTCCAGTGCTTTCCAGAGGACACCAGAGCAGCCCCTGGTAGCAACTCACCCTCCCTTTGCCGCCTCAGCCTGTGTCTTTCAACAGCTCCTGATTTCTGAGTTGCTATGCAGTCTCCTGTTTGGAAACTTTTCTATCATCACTCTAACAGTTTCCTTTCTCGTAAATACTTAATGCGCTCTCGCTCTCTCTCTGTGTCTGGCTTGCACCCTGAGTAACGCAGAGGCTGCACTTGAGTCATCCTTGGATCCCCCTCAGCACCTGATACAATGAGTGATTCTCCGCGTGGGTAAGTGCTAAGGAAGTGTTTAATAGATGGACAGATGGACAGATAGGTGATTAATTAGATTAACGGATGCACGATAGGATGGATGGACCATCATGATTTAATGAGAATGCTTAATTTTGTGGAGACAAAGGGACACATTCCAAAAGAAATATGAAGAAAGTGAATTCTGAGGAATGGCCAGAGTTTAGAACTGCTGGGTTGTCACAAGTCAAGCCAAAACAGAATCCGATAGTGGAAAAACACAGAAAGAAAGGAATCTCTGTTTCTGTTTCTGTTTGAGTCGTTCAAATGGAGTTGCTTAGTCCTCCTCTCTCTTTCTGGATCTCTTCCTATCCCAGTCAGGAGGGAAGGAGGGCATAAAGGAGCGTGTTATGGCGAATAGTCTTAATTTTCATCTGGCAGACATTTCCATCCCACTTATTATGCCCAGGTCTCTGAAAAGGAAGGAGCTATAATGGAAAGAACCTGACCGCCATTGACTCTCCTCATGTACACTTGAAGAAGATGCCAGATGGCTGCGGTCCTGGGCTGCAAAGAACCGGATTGGCCAGACAAATGTAGGCTGTGGAGTTCTTGGGAATGTTCAACAACTATATTCCCAGAACCTCACATCCTTTTTCTGAGTACATTGCCTTGAATAATTAACAGCTCAGAGACCACACCCTTCCGAAGCCACTTTGCTCCTCTCTCTGATTAGCAGCAGGGTGATGCTAAAAGATGTTCAGAAGAGATATTTACATCTTCGCTACTGGCACTGAGCATCCAAATGCCTGGTTGCTAAGGTCCACGGCAAAGTGAGCAACCTTCCATGAAATTAGGATCCATGTGGTTTTTGCGAAGCTCAGATGAGATGATAGTGAAAGCAAATTGAATAACAATAAAACTCAATGCCATGCGGCCATTTGTTTTGTAATCCGCTGGTTTTCTACATGGATCTAAACTAAAACCCTCTGGCATGTATTCATGATCAAGATCCTCTTGCTGTTTCCTATAGAATGGATCTGTCCACTGACAAACCAAAGTGCCACGGATCATATTCAGAGTCAGGGAGAAGCCAAGGGTCATTACACACCCCTCAGGGGTTAAGGCAGGACCCTCGAAACAGGAGTTCAGGGTCATCCTCAGCTACGTAGTAAATAACTGTCCCAAAAATAAATAAATAAATATTGGGCCAGAGCTCAGTGGTGACCTGAGTTCAATCTCCAGAAGCCCACATGGGAGAAAGAGAGAATTCTGAAAGCTGGACACTGACTTCTGCCTGTGCACGTGTGTGTGTGCTTGAGCTTGCTCTCTCTCTCTCTCTCTCTCTCTCTCTCTCTCTTTCTCTCTCTCTCTCATAAATAAAATATTAAAAATAAGTAGGAATAATCAGAAAGAAATCTAGATATCATGGAATAAAACCATGATTCTAGCACTCAGAAGGCTGACATGAGAGGATTTGGAGTTCAAAGCCAGCTTGAACTACAAAGTGAAACCCTCTCAAAAAAGGAGAAGGAGGAGGAAGAGGAGGAGGAAGAGGAGGAGGAGGAGGAAGAAAAGAAGAAGAAGAAGAAGAAGAAGAAGAAGAAGAAGAAGAAGAAGAAGAAGAAGAAGAAGCAGCTACCAGATTTGCACTGATGAAACTTTTCCAAAACAGATGAAGTGTATATTTGATTCCCTCACGTCCTTATTCCCCTTCTCCTTATTCCCAATAAAAAATCCTTATCTCAGATTTTCTTCAAAGACCAGGACTCAGAGTCTACCAAATTGTGTTGATCCTTTCACTCTCCTCATAGCAGTTTCTTCTTCTTCCCACGCTATTGCTGTCCGTGGTGGATGTGAATAAACATTGCCGATACACGGGCCCACCCAGGACCCGTGGTCATCAGGTGTGCTATCTTTCCAAAGACCAGACCAAATTAGCCCCGATGTCTTCTGATGATGTTTCAGACAAAGCAAAAGACACCAGGACAGTGGCAAGGGAAGAGCGGGCCTTCGTGAAAGCCACCTGGATCACACACGTGGGGAGAAAAATCAGACTCAAGGTAGTAACCCCAATGTCCCCGCTGAGAATCTTACCCTCATTCTACTCTTGTTCCTCCTAGCTCGGTTCAAAGTTGGAGACCAGGGGCGATTTCATGCAGAAGATTTTTAGCCTCTCCCATCTCTAGAAAACTGTTCTTTGTATTGGTAACCCTTAGGATAGAAGAGACTCACGCTCTCTCTCCAACACCAGCTTGCAGTCAATTTGCAGACATTCTCATGAGGACTAATCATTTCTTAAAACTTCTCTGGATCCATGCCAGGCTGGCCTCCTCTGCTCCTCCCGCTGTGCCCCTGCTTCCTCTCTGCGCCCTGGGTTGGTAAGTGTTCAGAGCATCCATCTAGTTTTCACTTTAGCCTCAACAGGGCATAAGGAAATCAGGAAGTCAGCTGGTGCTGACTCGAAACACATTGCAGGACCAATTTAAATGATCCAGCTAATCAATAGTGACTTATTGAGCATCGCCCGACTCTGGCTGTGCTCTGCTCAGAATACGCCCAAACTTCCTCTTTACGGACCCCACTACTCTAGTCATCACTAATCAATAAGCCAATTGATGGATCCTCCCGGACTGTCAAGAAATTCAACATTGTATGTCAAACCAAGGAGAAGGAAGGGGAGGGGGGTTAACTGACTTCCTTTTCCTTTTGCCAGAAGCAGATGGGGGAAGGTGGGAGGAAGGAGAGATCGCCCAAAGCGATCTCTATTTTGAGGGTCAGTTCCCTCCACCCCCATTCCAAGCCCAACATTAGCTTGACTGACGGCAGCCCCCACCCCAGCACAGTTCCAAGAGGCCCTAACTGACCCTGTTTACGCAGCACAGAAACATCTCTGCACTGCAGAACTTTCAGCTTCAGGATTTTGCAAATTTTATGAGAACTTTTCAGGCGAGCTGGTTTTTAGCTCCCCCTTTCCCCTCCAGCTAAAATCAAGATCTTTCATCCAAGCTCTGATCTCTGAGGGACTTCTTTTTTTCTTTCCTCTCAGCACTTGGGACATGATTAAATAACAGGCACACGTGCATGCACCAGCCCCAAACCCTTTTATTTCCCAGATCTTTCTTCAGTAATGAAGCCTGAAATGGAAAACTACTGCGCAGAGAAACCGCAGCAGCCAGAGAACGAGGGATAGAAGAAGTGCCAGCCGGGCGCCTTCTGGAGACAGAAGTTTGCTCCTGACACAGGGCAAATGAAGTATAGGTATCAAATGGAAACTGTCCAAAGACAAGTTTCGGGAGCTCAGTGACTACCGAATAGGGGTCCATTTGTTGTGGGTAAAGGGAAATCAGGAAGCATCTGCCTTCCTGCCCTCTCCAGAGAACTTCCAGAAGTGGGGAGAGGATTGGCCTCAGTAAGTGCTCTTTTCATCGTCCAGTCGATGTGATCATTAACTCTACCAATTATGGCAATATAAAGAAATCATTAAAATGCAATTATTACAGCTGTATAAGTTTATAGCTGCGAAACTCCGCCAAAAGGCCACCTTCGTAGGTCTTAATGTGCTCCATAAACCTGAATAAAATTGCAACAAAGACAAAAAGATAACTTCAACATAAATCTAGAACAAGTCTGCATCTTATGCTGTCTACCTGTGGAGATAGCAACAGTGAGAAGTCCAGTCCCATTGGCCCCCCCAACTTCCTGGATTCCTGCTACGGTTTTCTCTTGGCAAGCCTCTGCCATGATTTCTCCATGCTGACATAGACAAAAAAAAATTATCAACCTCTATTAGTCAATTTATCACCCGAATGCCCAGAAACACCTTAAGGAAGAAATTAACTTATTTTGGCTCACTGTTTTATAGAGATTTCAGTCTATAGTACTTGGTCTCATTGATTTTGGGCTTCTAATTAAGCAGAACATCATCAGTGGGAACATGAAGCAGAGGAGAATAGTTTACCTCTGGGCAGAATGGAGGCAAGGACAAGACACCCCCAAAGACATATCCCTCCCCTCACTGCTGTAGTTCCTCCAGTTATGTCCCATCCACTAAAGTTTCTAGAACCTACTACCTGGCAGAGCTACCATGTAGAGACCAAGAGTCTAGCACGTGAGCCTTTGGGAAGGGACACTTCATATTGAAATCATGACACAAACCCTATACGTTACGCCTTCAACTCCTCATGTTTAACAACCATGGCTAAGTGAAAGAATCAGCCTCACTTTACACATTGAAAATTGAAAATAACGGCACTTTTAAGGAATTCAT
This sequence comes from Typhlomys cinereus, assembly GCA_023101885.1. Lineage (NCBI taxonomy): Eukaryota > Metazoa > Chordata > Mammalia > Rodentia > Platacanthomyidae > Typhlomys > Typhlomys cinereus. The sequence continues at coordinate 5,319,111 of JALPQD010000121.1, read as the reverse complement.
GCAAGGTCAAATGGTGGACTGAGCAATGTGGGCTCGTATCCCCACCTCCTCCACACCTTTACAAATCAACTCTCTCGCTTTATCCCCATGTCCCCCCACACTCTTGCAGGTCAACTCTCTGGCATTATCTCAAAGCCATGACTTTGAAAGCCTGTCAGAGGCTCTCTGGCTCTCTGGCTTTTGGTCAAGTTAAGCCAATGAGAGGTAACGCAAGACAATAAAAGGTTAATCACTGATATACGATTCATGTCCCAGCAAGTGGTGGGGCACTTGCCATCCAAGGCAACCCAGAGGAAACTCAGTGGGTCACTCATTAATAAAAAGGAGGGGGATTAGAGAATTATGGCAAGAGAAAAGAACAGTTGTGATGGGAATGGGAGGGAAGATGGATTGGTGATTAAGGTGTGAAAATATAAATTCACTGCATTCATGTATAAAAAACTAAAAAATTAAAAATAGATTTTAAAAAGAAAGGAAAAAAATCTACATTTTCATGTATACAATCAGGGCAGGATAATTTTTCTCTTACCCAATTTTAGCTTTGATTACAATAATTGATATAGTTTATTATTTAATAAATTTAATGTTTAATTAAAAAAAGAAAACAGAAGGTTAGAGAGAAATCAGGCTTCCTCTCCCTCCCTCCATGTTGGAGTGTGACTTGGATGTATTCTTTCATCTCCAGCCTCCAGTAGAGGTTGTCCAGTCAGGTAGTCCTGTTCTCAGTAGCAGCCCAGAGCTCCCAGCTTCTGTTAATTAGTCCCATCCTTTGCTTGCAGACCTGGGGAGGTAACACTGTCTCTTGCTGTGCCGGCCCCAGAGAGCTCCACCAGTCCTGGCTGTTTTCCCCAAAGCACGTGCACACATCCCTTCCTTAAATTCCTTTCATTGCCTCTTTTGAAAGTATCCGCCGTTCCCTGCCAGGACCCTGACCGAGGCACACAGCTAATGAGTGCTGGGACCTGAACTAGAACTCAGATCATCAAAACCCTAGGAGTCCAGGCTTGAATAATTTAGAAAATTTAATTTGCTGCAGACACAGACATACTAATTACCATCACTATCAAAGTTCCATGCTTCACTCGGCACTGTGCTAGGATACTTGCTGTGTCAAGCACGCCAACATGAGTCACTCTGTACCATATGAACACAGGCAGAGACACCCCAAACCGATACCTGAGCTTACAAATGATAGGCTAGGGGGTCATCCTACAGAGCGAGAGTGCATATACTTAGGAGGTAAGGGTTGAGCATCTACAAAAGCAGATGTTCCATTTCAAAGCTGGCTGGAGAACTGCAATGGATCAGATCACACAAGACTGCAAATGAGCCCCAAACATTTCTGTTTGGCTTTGACATGCATGATTAGACAATACATCAATTGATTTGCCTGGGGATCTCTGCTGCAACTGTGCCTACCTAATTAACGTTCATTAGACTAATAGTGAAGAGAGTTAGAATTCTTGGAGTTCATAGACACACACCTGGAAGGTAGAAGCAAAGACATTTGGCCTCCAGTGTTTCTGGAAGTGGACTTTTAAAAAGTAGATTGCCCAGACACCGCTCATTATAGTTTCCTACTGATCTGTAGATTTTGAGATTATGGTGGGATGTAGTTCCGGTTCTCAGAGCGCAACAGGTCCTGGCTGATCCACTGAGGCTCTATACTCCTTTCCTCTGAGGATCCAAATGCATCAGAATAGGAACCTAGGTCCTCTGACTGAACACAGACTAGGTTCGACAATGAGGAAATGTGAGACCTTGGCTGCAGTCATCCATGCTCCATCTCTGGGGAGTCCTCGAACCTCAGTGAATTTAGGTGGTTGGTGGTTTAAGATGGAGAAAGTGATATTTATATGAAGAGTTAAAATGAGAAGGCTGGGGAAATAGCTTATTTGGTAAAGTGCTTGCGTCACAAACATGAGGACCTAAGTTCAATTCCCACCCGTGTCAAAGTGTTCAATGAGGTGGTACACTCTTGCAGTCCCACGGCTGGGGAGGAAGGGACAGGAGGATCCCTGGGAACCAATGCCCTTCTAACCTGGTCTAACTGGTGAGTTTCCGATTCAGTAAGAAATATTGACTCAAAAGGAGATGGATAGTGTTTCTGAAAATGAGACCTGAAGTTGTTCTCTGACTTCAAAAATGCACACATGCACACACGTATACACATTGAGAGACAGAGGCAAAGAGAGACAGAGAGAGTTAAAATGAAACACAACAACATAGAGAGGATCTTGATGAATACTGATGGATTTCAATCATAGATGGCAAATGTTTGTAATCCTAACGTCTAAATTTGTCACCATTATTACTAGAGACTTTTAGAGTTAGAATGGTCTTGTCAACCGACCCATCCTGCATGGCTGTGCCACGCCGATGCCTCCTCCAAGGGAGGCATCTAGACACCCTTCGTCCAAATTCAGGGCAGACATTATTAGAAAGGAGAGAGAACAAGAGAGAGACAGGCAGAGACAGAGAGAGAGGGGAAAAAAGCAAAGGAAAGAAGGGAAGAAGGGAAGGAGAAATAGAAGGGAGGGAGGGAGGGGGGGAGGGAGAGAGGGAGGGAGGGAGGGAGGAGGGGGGAGGGGGGAGTTGGAAAAACATGAGAAGTTCCCCTGTGATTCAGTCACCAGCTTCAGGGACTGAGAACTTGGGTGCTAAAAGTCTCTTTTGTTACCAGCAGGGTCCCAGTTCCTTTCCACGGACCTAATTTAATGTCTCCATTTTCCGTTCCAGTGGCCCAAACATAACCGTGAAGGCGGCCAGCGGCCCAGGCTGCTTATTGCTGTGCTGCAAAAGGAACACACCAGTTGGTCACCCATCACTTACCAAGGAAGGGATGGACATGGGGAGGAATCAGAGTGGGTGCTGAGGGCCAAAACAAGCTTGAGGAAACCAGGATCCACTGGAGGGGGGATGTGACTAGAAATGTTATTAGAGGAGTCAGCAAGATGGCTCAGATAATAAGGTGCTTTCCACCAAACCTGAAGACCTGAGTTCCGTCCCTAGGATCTACATGATAGGAGAGAACCAACATCCACCAGCTGTGCCCTGACCTCTATATGCACACACGGCACATACATGCCTATGCACACAGACTAATAAATATGTAAATAAACAAAAGAGATTGTCATAAGGAAATGTTAAATAAATGTTGTTAGAAGTGATCTGTGCTATAAGTAATAGAAAAATGAATGCACTTCATTAATTAATTCTCTATTGTAATCTATTGTATACAAAATTTTATATATATGAATGCTTGTGGGCTACCAAGTTCAGTGCGTAAGGTGCCTGCTTATGAGCCTAGTGACCTGAGTTGGAAACCCACATGGTAAAAGGAGAGAACTGACTCATCAAAGTCATCCTCTAACTTCTCTGTCCTTTCTTCTCTCTCTCTCTCTCTCTGATAACTAAAATCTTTTTTTAAATGCTTGTTTTCCATTAGGTCACTTACATAAGAGAAAACCCTTTTCATCCTCACCAGCCATAACCACCATCCTGAATTTCAGTAAATCTTGCCCATGCTATTTACCGTCTTCCTCATATATGTATATGTTACCAAAGCATGGAATAATTAGCGTTGCATATCTTGACTGTGTTTATCCTGACTAGGGTTCATTGAATTCCTTTGATGTTAAATATTTATAGTCAATAAAATTTGTGGGAAACAGACTCAAAAGAAAACTGAGACTCCGAGAGGTCCCGTAGCTCAGAAGTGGGAGGGCTGGGATTCAAACTCTCGAGTCTACAGTCAGACTCTGCTCAGTGCTCTCCTGCCTCACAAACCATTACTCAGGGAAGTGAAAACTGATGTCCCTGATCATCTGTCCTTTTGGTATTTTCTGGCCAGAATGACCAAAGAATGCCTTATGACATGGGGTGCAGTCTGGGAGGATCAAAAGAGTTGTACGTGGAGGTCACTTGAAAACAGGGCAAAGTAAACAAAGACCCAGAGATGGGAACTTGTGAAGTATGCTTGAAAGACAGCAGGTAGCTTCAGGAGTGATAGGAGCAAAAGCTTAGGGGCTGGAGAGAGGCCTTTATCATGTAAGCAAAAGGACCTTAGTTCAGATCTCCAGATCCCATGTAAAAATGTCAGGTGGATGTGACCACTCACCTGTAATTCCAGTCCTGGAAGGCAGAGCCTGGGAATCCCCAGAGCAAACTGGCTAGCCAGACTAGCCCTAACGACATGCTCTGGGTTAATTAGAGACTCAGACTCATAATAATAAGGTAGAAGAGTGGTCAAGGGCGATTTTTGATATCACCCACGGGCCTCTGCAAGCACACGAATCTAGGTGTACTCATAGACATGCACCCACACACATGATTACACACACGCATGTGCACACCTCATACACACATGCATGAAAGAAAGAAAAAGAAAGGAAGGAAGGGAAGGGAAGGAAAGGGAAAGGAAGGGAAGGGGAAAGAAAGGAAAAGAAAGGAAAGGAAAGAGAAGAGAAGAGAAGAGAAGAGAAGAGAAGAGAAGAGAAGAAAAAAGAAAAGAAAAGAAAAGAAAAGAAAAGAAAGAAAAGAAAAGAAAAGAAAAGAAAAGAAAAGAAAGCCCAAAAGCTTCAAGATGGGTCTGCGCCTGGTCCCCAGGATGCAAGGCAAAGCATACATTTCCAAGAGGCAATGCTGAGACTCTAAACATGTCTGAGCCAGAGTTCAACAGAATCAGAACTGCGTGTGAGGAAGAGTTAATGAGACAGTTGTGCGTAGGATGGTGTGAGGGGGAGAGACTGCAGACGGAAGACCACGTGTCCCAGTCATCTAATAGGCCGCTCTGCACCCACTGAGATAAATAAAGACTTGTTGACTGACTGACAGACAGGATGATTGACACACTGCCTCCTAACCACAAGCCAACCCCTCCCTCAGCATCTACCCACAATGCAGCTCTTCTGGAAAGGGAGCACAGAGCAGAGGCCAGGATGACTGGGAAGGCCAGAAAACTGTATTTCTCAATGCAAAAGGATTGGAAGCGAAGAGACCCACCTCACAACCCAAGAAAATATCTCCAAGGAGGGTGGCCACCACCAGAGGAACGGCCTCAGAGAACGGAACGCAGTCCCAATTCTGTTTCATTCTTTCTTCCATTCCTCAGTAGTGAGGGTAAAATGCCTGACAGCTGTGTAAAAAAAAAAAAATGATAGCTTTATTTCCACACACAAGGTTGTCAGGGAATTTGGCTATAACCTTTTATTAGATGTTAATAATTTAGAAAAGGGAGAAGCATTCCCCAGTCAAATCTAATCTCGTACAAATAAATACTTTGCAGGGGAATGAGCCTGGCACATTCATCCTGGGATGAACAGCGACTATCAAGCCTTCATGCACGGCCGGCATCCATCAGCAGAGCCACTTGCTGTGCTTAATGGCAGTTACATTGCTTGCCTTGGCTCCCTTCGCAGCAGTTAAGATCCGAAGCTCTAGGTGTCTCCCTTTTAGAGTCTTCGCAGCTTCCCACTACGTGTCTGGTAGGATGTTGTGTTTTCTGAGTGTGTTTCAGCCTGCACTGCAACAGCTATGTACCCAGAAACACCTGCAGTATCTAGGTGTCCACCACAAGACTGATGTCCAGCTCAAACCTAAGAAGGTGCCTATGGTTGAATGATGAATTAAAGCCAAGACCATCACTGGAGAGTACGGAGGCCACCACACACATCCTGCTTGCCAGTAGGGGGCGTCAGTGTGCAGAAGGCCCTGGCTGAGCATTTGAGTTGTGTGTTGACCTCAAACCCCACGGGTTGTATTGATAACTGGGCAGGTGTCAGCTGTACAATCATGGCATGTTTGGACATCTATGTGTTGGGGGCTTGAGATTACAAACTTTTCTTTTCCTTCACTCAAGAAAGTGAGCAGCAAGGAAAACAAGAAGTCAGTAGACAAGATCATCGGGACAAGGTGAGAAACTTAGCCATACCTCTGGCATAACTGACAAAATAAAGATTTCTCTTTTTTGTACACACATATGTGTACCCATGTGTGTGTGTGTGTGTGTGCATGCTCGTATGTGTGTGTGTGTGTGTGTGTGTGTGTGTGTGTGTGTAGCTGCATGTGTGTGAACATGTGTGTGCAAGCCTGAGGCTGATGCTGGTGTCTGCCTTAACTGCTCTTTACTTTATTAATTGAGGCAGAGTCTATCACCAACCCAGAGCTCACCAATTCGAGCTACTCTAACCACCATCACCCCAGGGATCCTTTGTCTATGTCCCAAGTGCCAGGCTTTGCAGGCGGTTGCTACCTGCACCTTGGTTTTTACCTGGGTTCCAGGGATCCGAACTCTGATCCTCATGCTTTCACAGCAAGCACTTTACCTGCTGAGCCATCATTCTGCTACGTCTCTCCTAATACTTACCAGCCAGGTAACAATGCCTGCCAGGAAAGCAATTCTCCACAGCCAGATCAGGGATCCCTCTGTCCGGGCCAGATCTCTGGACAAAGCCCCAGGTTGCCCTCAGACTGCTGCCTGTCTCTCCACAAAGTAAGAATGGCTCCATGCAGGGTTAATAAGCCAGTACCCTGGTGCAGAAGGACACAGCCCCTGATTATAGAGTTTGCCCATTTTGTGATGCAAAATGACCCACTCTGGCCAGTTTCAAGCCACTGACAGCTTCATGCCAACTTGTAACTTTCCTGAGCATTGACCAACCCACCAGTGTGAGTCAGCCTTAGCAGCGCCCCATCAGGTCCCTGACACCCCACTGCCCCGAGGGCCTCAGGCTTAGGTGGGTGGCGGGGCTCCCTCACCCTGCTTGGTCTTCACACGCGCTGCTCAGCCTCAGAGTCGGTGGAACAGTCAGAACCCAACATGCTCCTTAATCAACATCTTGTTCAGAAAGTGTCACTCGCCATAAATATAGGCTTTTAACCTGTCTCTTTGCCAGCTACCTCTGGGAGTAGGGACAGGAAATTCATCATAAATTTCAGTGCTGGTAGATTTCAGAGGACTTGGAGAGGTCCTGTGGAGTGAGCATGTCTCCCAGCCCACCACAGAGAAAACAGGCAAAAAAAAAAAAAGCTCTCCAGCTAGCATTTGTACCTCTCCTGGCAGCCCAGGCCAGAGCAAAAGCAGTCCAGGCCATGCTATCATAAACCGGAAGTGAAGTTAAGGGAACACTGACCCCTGAGTATAGGACGGGATTCGGAGTGGGAATTCACCAGCGGTTATTAAGAGAATTACAGGAAGTATCTGTAAGCATAAGAGTTGCTGCCACCAGGGCTGGAGAGGTGGCTCAGGGGTTAAGCCTCTGCCTTGCAGGCGGAAGGTCCTGAGTTTGAATCCCAGATCCCACGTAGACACCAGGCGGAAGCGGGGGCGGCCTGCGTTTCTGGTCCTGGTAGGGCGGAGCCTGTGAATCCCTGGGCAGAAGGAGGTGGAGGCGGCCATGGTGGTTCCCTGAATTCGTCCGTGGTTCTACACACACACACACACACACACACGCACACGCACACGCGCACATACATATACACACGCACACAGTTGAATAAATAATAATAATAAAAAAGAGTTGCTGCCACCAGCCATCGAGAGAAAATGAAAAAATAGGAAACTGGAAACTGAGACAGGATCAGAGACAGAAATGAAGGGGAGAGACAGACAGATGGACAGAGAGGATGCTGACCCAGGCTCTGCTAAACCTAAAATTCAAAATACATGCGCTTTCATTCTTGATTGCAAGCTTTGGGTAGGTTCAAAGCTCATTCAGCCATAGCTCTCCATCCCTCCTTTTGTTTAATGTTGATGTTTTTATCCTAGCTGACAATGAAACCTCCATTTTGTTCAAACTCACAAGCCTAACAAAGTGCTCCAACCTGACCCTGGGTTTTCTTGGGATGTTTTCCTTCTAGAAGCATTCACTTGTCAATGGCATTCTCCTTGTCCAAGCTCATTCTAACTTTTGCTTCATCCAGAAGACATCCCAGTAACCCACCTGATTTTGAGCAACTTATTTCTTTGCATTCCCTTACCATTCTGGTACATAATTTGAACAAGTAGTGTGTGTGTGTGTGTGATGCATGTGTGCATTCGTGCATATATGGAGACATGTATGGAAGTGTCTCACTGTATCACTATCCACCTTATTTCCTGAGAAGGATCTCTCACTGAACCTGGAGTTCCTAGACTGACTAACCAGCAACCCCCGGGATCTGCCTGTCTCTAAAGCTAATGACTCATATACCCACACTTGGATATTACGTGGGTGTTGGAGATCCAAACTCAAGTCCTCATGTTTGAGCAGCAAGTGCTTTCACCCAGCGAGTCATCTCCCTAGCTCCTGGCCAGATCATGATCATAGTGGTCTAGTAACCATTGTGAAACAATTCAGCAATGGGCCTGACCTTAGGCAAATCATGTATGTTCTTGCAACTTCATTTCAGTTATTCAAGGAGAAAACCAAACCAGATGCTTCGTTTTGTTTGCAGCTGACATTCATCAATACTAAGCAGCAAGGACCACACCGAGGAAGATTAATGGCGAGAGACCAGGAGGAGAAGGACAAATAGGGTGGCCAGAAGAGAACTGGGAGTGATTGATGGTGGCAGTGTCACTATGACTTCTAATTGTCCCAGTATCTACTCTTTGTTCTTCCACAGTGACAGTGGCTACCCAGAATCAAGGCTGTATATTGCAATGTATGGTGACTACATATCCAACTCACACTTGACTAAGCTCCAGCTATAGATATAAATGAAAGTGATGTGTAACAGCTTGTGGGATCATGAGACGACTCATCCTTTGCTCCCTTTTCTTTCGTACTCCATCCTCCGTGCTGCTGCTTTGATTGTGGATGTGATGGCTGGAGCACTGACCTCCTTCTTATATTAGTAGGAAGTCTATGGTGTGTTATAAAGAGCCCACATTTTGGAAGTCTACAGAGAACAGAACTTCCCTGTGAGCCCTAAAGTCCTCTGGACTTCTCCTGAAAGAAATAAATTCTCTCATTCAAGCCACAGTGACTTGGGGTTTCTGTTACTTAAAATTGAACTTAATCCTGAGTGAGTTAAAGAGGCTTCTAAGGAGGAGAAGGAGCCCACACAATCAGATGCCCAGGGATGAATAATGAATGAATACTGGGGGGCAGAAGAGAAATGGCAGGTAGCAAAGGGAAAGGGGAGAATAGACAGCCAGGACCGTGTCGTGTCCTCACTTGCCTATCACCTGAAGGTCTCTGCTGAGGAGGTTTTCAAGGCCGTCTTAAACCTGCCTCTCGGAAGCTGCCTTTCTCTTGATCGGCCAGCTCCTCAGGATCCCTGGTCGTCTACGCTCCTGGCCACCATATCCCTTATTCGGTACTTGCCAAAATGCCCGATGCTACCTTCTTTCAAGTAATTCATCTTCCAACCAGACTGGATCCCACGCCTCCTCTTACTTCCCCCAGGTACAAGTAATGATGTCCCATGCTTTCTGGGGCAAGTCAGATTTCAAATACTCTGTCTGATGCTCCCTGGACTAAAAAAAAAAAAAAAAAAAATTCTTGGCTTTTAAACTTAATCTGTGTAACAGTTGTTCGCTGTATATCTCAGAAAGCTGAAAGAAATGGTTTTGAATGTGTTCATCATAAAGAAATGATCCATGTTTGAAGAGGGAAAAACAAGTATGCAACCTGATAACACTGCACGAATTGCACCTGGACAAAACATCACACGTTGTTTCGTTAATATGTACCATTGCATGTTTTTATGTAGCAGTTAAAAATAATTTAAATGGGGAGATGGTTTAGGTTCAGAAGATTCCTGATATCACCCTTGGTCCTCCACAGGCACACACATTCAAATGCTTTCTTGTATACAGGCCATTCACACAAGTACACCCACCCACATGCAAAACACAGGACACACACACGCACACTCACACACACACAAATAACTTAAACTTTAAAAAGAAACTACATTAGGAAAACAGCACTTTAAACACAAGGCAAGAACCTAAATCCCAATTTGAGATCTAAAAAATCTGATTCCCATACCTGTCAACTTATCTAGGTGCTCAGTTTAAAATAAAAATCCATTGATTTTTTTTTCTTGATGGATTAAAAGTGTCTTGACAAGACCCTGCAGGCATCTAAGTGGAAAGAATGAAATATAGGAATAGGGAAGGGGATGAAGCAGACAGGCAGACAGAGCATGACTGACAGGAACATCAACAGGACAGGGAGAAGTCAGACCTAGAATGATGACCAGTGGGCTGTCAAACAGGCATCATCGCACACAACCGTGCCCAGAGCTGAGCCCCTGCTTGGAACAAGACTGGAAAGGCCTTTCTGCAAGTGATAAAAGCAATGGACCAGCCTTGCAACTGAAGGAGGGGCATGAAGTCTATGTACAACATTTCACTCCCCCACCCTGCCCCACCTCACTAAAAGCCCAGCAAAGAAATTGTTTTCAAAGTGGAAGTGGTTGGGCCATTTGAAAGCTGCAAAACGTATGGGCGAAGGATAATGAACCTGAAAGATACAAGGATCCAAGCCAGGGATGGTAGCCAGGAAAGGCCGGAGTCAGCCCAATGTATACCCAGAGGTCTCAAAGCAGCCCGGAGTTGGCAGCACCAGACGTTTCTAGAAGTGAAGGAATAAGGAAATGAGTAACTGATGTTAGCACAGGAGTAGTTGTGCATCCTGTTCCCCTTTTGGTCCAGGATGTTGTGCATCCCACCCTGGCCAAGTCTGCAAGCTTGTTGTCCGTAGGAGGAAGAAGCAAGAGACCCAGGCATCCTTAATCAGGGTCCTTCACTCCAGCAGGGAAGCCGAATACATGTTCGTGTGCTTCCCCAGCATGACCACACATCACACAGGAGCCTCTAACATGAAAAATAGAAAACAGAGCAGCTGAGGAGGGAAAGCCTGCAGCCATGAAGCAGGAGGCCATTTGGTAATTAGACGCCATTGGAAAGTACCACAAACTCCTGTCTTCAGCTCCGCCCATCCTTTGCCGCCTGCCTGCCCTGGAAGACCAGCTATACGCAGTCATGAATGTCATGGGCTTCATGGACGGCCCTTAGGCAGCATCCGTCCAGCAATCCTCAATGTTGACTCCAAGAACCTGGGCATTCAAGTGTCCCTCCAGGGCCATGCAGAAGGGGAGGAGAGAACCTGGGCCAGCAGCACTCCGGACTCTACCCTGCTCCACCTGCCTGGATATCTCTGCTTTAACTGCTTTTAGAACTAGGGTGCTAGCTGGCTTACCTGGAATGCTCGAGGTCTAGGGTATGATCTCAAGCACTGCCCAAGTATAAATAAATAAAACCAGGATTCCTTGTAAAATTCACTTGAAAGGCATCTTGGGCTGAGGCTGTCACTCAGTTGGTAAAGTGATTATTCAGCATGCACACGATCCCCAGCATGGCACAAAGTGGGCATAGTGGCACACACCTGTAATCCCAGCACTCAGGAGGTAGAAGCGGGAGGGTCGGAAGTTCGAGATTATCCTCAGCTACATAGCAAGCTTAAAGCCAGCCTGAGCTACACGAGACCCTATCTCAAAAAAAAAAAAAAAAAAAAAAAACAGTTAAACAACAAAACAACAATGGCTGCTCTCTTGCTTAAAAGGTTGGGAGGAGAGGGGAAGGAGGCTGTAAATCACAGGTCTGATCTTGGTCCTACTTATGGAGATCAGGAGATCTGAAACCTTGTTACGAGCAAAACTCCCATGCAGAGCTCACAGAGGCCGTACAACAGCCCACAGACATACGAGCTGTCAGGGAGCTAAGCAGAAGCTCCCCACGGCCACTTGCAGTCTTGCTTGCTCTCTCCCAGGAGGCCAGTGACCTTTCAGCTAAGGATGTTCTTCCGTCACCTTATTTCTCGTGATGCCTCCTAGCAGTCGCTCCATCCCACGGTCTGACAACACTGCAGCTCTGACCGCTCTGCTGACAGAGTTCAGCCCAGCCCCAGCTTGAGCGTAAGCCCCTGGGCAGCTTGGTGATGAAGACAAGGAGGACAAGGGGGAATCCATTCTCTGTGAAGGACGCTCAGAAATGTCCTCCGATTCCCGATGCCCCCAGATCTATAATGAGCTCCCTGACCCTGTTGCATCCTTTGATCCCCTTTCTTTTCAGTGTCCCTCAGTTCTCATGTCTCCAGGCTGGTATCGTGAAGGAGGCAACACCGCAGCCCTGCCTTAGATGACTTGATTCCGGAACTCACCTGGCAGAGCCCGCTACCCATCTGATCTAGCCAGAACCTTTCCTATCGGGCAGAGACTCAGACCTAGGAAAAGGAATGCTAAGGTAAAGCTTCACACTGCTTAGGACAATCTGTTCCACCATGGAAACAGACACCACACACACACACACACACACACACACACACACACACACACACACACACACATTTCCCCTCCAGCTCTGGTCCCCTGTCCATGATATGTGGCTTCCTGGCTACCTGTCTGCAAGGCTGTAGTAACTGACCATCCTGCCACATGAACCCATATTCAGAGTAGAAAGGAAGCAACTACTTTCATAAAATGATGTGTCTGGTGAGACCTCCCAAACCTAAGCAGCCCACCTGAAAGCAGAGTGTCCAGTGATAAAGTCTTGCATGTTGATGGGGCTGCGGTGCCTCACTCACGTCCCTTCTCAGCTTAGCCCCATGAGTTCGCCACCCCTGCCTTGCATCAGCCTTCTGGAAAAGAAAACACACTGATTGCTTAAGTCACGCTAGAACTAGGATATAAGCTCATTTGAGAAATGGTCTTCTGGTTGTGTTCACATCTATACCCAGAACACAAGACAGAGATTGGCACAAAGAAAATACTCGATACACATTGAAAGAATCAATCTATCTATCTATCTCTCTGCTGTGGTTTGACATGGCTGCCCCTCCACAACTTATATGTCAGAATCAGACATCTGATGTGTTTGCAAGAAGATGGGGGGAACTTTGGAAAAAAGATTCAGACATAACCTCTTCACCTTCATGAGTGTTGCAGTTCGCCTGCATGGTTGCTGATAAAGTCACCATCAAATGGCTTAAGGGAATAAGGGGTTTAGTCTCTTAACAATAGCCTGGTTACAGTTCTTAGTCCAGCTTAATGGGAGAGCTCACACCAACACCAGGGCCGAGGGGACTGGCTATAGCATTTCCACATAACAGCTAAGAAAGGGACATTCCTTACTGGCCAGACCAGCATGTCTGTCCAAGTATACACAAGGATGGCCACTCCCTCATCCAGCTCTCTGTATTTTATTCACCTGTTCAGGGCTTGGTCCCACCTACCATGGACTGAGTCTGGCACCATCAACTAGACAATCTCCCGCATTGGGCTTAATTCAACTACCAATTATCTATAAATATGTCCAGAGTTCAAACTCTCAACCATCAAGTTGACACTTGCACCTAACTATGACAACGAGTGAGGTCAGAGCCCTTATGAAAGAGGTTCTCAGGGGCCAGGGAGATGTTCAGCTGGCAAAATGCCATGAAAGCATGAGGACTGAGCTTAATCCCAAGTACCCACATAAAAAGCTCAGCGTAAATAAAATTGTAGAAGAAGAAAAAAAGGTCAGCGTGATGGCGCGCACTTGAGATCCCAGCATCAGGAAAGCAGAGACGGGAGGACCCCTGGGCTCATTGGATAGCCAGCCTGGCCTAGTCCCAATGAGGCACCGTGCCCACAAAAGAAGATGAATGGCTATTAAAGAACAAGACACATCCAGGTGTGTGGATGTACACATACACACATCCATACATGTACATACACAAACACATAGTCATGCATGTGCATGTACACATACATGAATATGCACACACACACACACACACACACACACACACGCACACACACACACACACACACACACACACACAGGTATAAGCTCTCGCCAAATGCCAGATCTGTTGGTTCCTTGATTACGGACTCCCCCCAGCATTACAGACCTCCCAGAACTATGAAAATTTCTATTATTTATAAATCACCCATTCTGTGGCATTTTGTTGTAGCAGCAGGAACAGACCAAGTCACTTTCTCTCTCTGTGAGGCTCTTTCTCCACACCACGCCTAGCCGACTTTCAGAGTGGAATCCAAGTCACTGGACAGGGCACGGCAAGGACAGCAACCCCCACAACCCAGAGGGGCACTGAAGGAGAGGATGGCCCGTCAGATGACTGTGATTAATGGCCGCACCGAAGCAGCTTCTTTAAGTCCCGGGGCCAGGTGCTAAGGGTGAAGGACAATCTGGTGATTTAAATGAAATAAAATGACCAGAAATTTCCCAAGAGTTCCAGAGGGAGCTGAAGCAGGAGAATCCAAGACCTTCTCATAAATCATCCTCAGGCTCAGTGCATATGGCTTCCACACTGGAATCTGTCACAGTCCCCACCAATCCCTGCTTCCCTCAGCCACTCTGTCAGGTAGCCGAGCAAGGTGAGAGTGACCTCCTGACCTGCTGGGGGATGCTGCAGGAGAAGCTGTGGGGACAGGTGGCGTTCTCAGTTACAGGAGGACACTGCTGTCCCTGGCTGCCTTCCCCCAGGCCCATCACAGGCTGGTGTGATCAGGCAGCAGTTCTGTGGATGGCCTTTGATCAGCCACGTCAGCGGAGCTTTCCTCAAGGACCCAGGCCAGCAGGTGAGCTACACCACGTGGGAGCTGCGATCATCCCCAGAACACAGGAAGCCAGCGTGCAGGAAGTCCTGTGGTCCAGGAAGCAGGATCTCATCTCCTCACCCTGTATGTGCCCAGTAAGCCATCTGAGCAGAACCTTCTCTTCCCTTCCATTCTTTCTCTTCTTGTATTTTGTCTTTAATCACATTAAAATAGTTTTAGAATATCAGATCCCTGGAGTTTTATCTCAACTACAAAAAAACTAACCACATAAGGACAAATTAAACCAAATGATCTAGATGGTTTCCATGGTGGGTGGTAGATGGTGAGGGTAGGGGGCAGAGGCATTAGGGGTGGGGCTTCATGGGCAGGCATGGTGGTGGTGTCATGCAGAGGGAGAGATCATCTTTCAGGAAGAAAGTGCAGCTGATTTAGAAGAGGCACAAGGACTAGAGAGATGTTTCAGAGGTTAAGACTCTGCCTCACAAACTGAAGGTCCTAAGATCAGATCCCAGATCACACATAAAAAATGTCAAGCAGAAATGGCAGTGACATGCACTTCCTGCCCTGGTGGTGGAACCTAGGGAATCCCAGAGCAAAGCAAAAAGGAGGTGGAAGTAATCCAGAATGATTCCCCAAGTCACCATTGACCTCCATAGGAATACACAGTGCTCTCTGATACACACACATACACACACACACACACACACACACACACACATACACACGTAAGATAAATAGATAGATGATAGATAGATAGATAGATAGATAGATAGATAGATAGATAGATAGATAGATATTTCAGAAGAGACACAAGAAGCCCATGCTCCTTCAGGTTTTCCATTGTCCTAAATAATCAATAGGGTTTCCTCCCATTCCCCATCAGTCCATCCTAGGACGGGAGGCTGCTCTACCTTGTGAGTGTGGGTGGTCTAGGAAGGAGTCTCATCTTGCACTGGGTCTAGCCACTACCAGGATCACTGGTTAGCCTTTAATCAGAGATGTGTTGACAGTCAACCAAGTACACAGGACAGAGATGACATCAGAAGAAAAGAGATGTACGTAGATAAAGGGCTTAAAACAACCACTTGGAACAATCTGTCTCTCTTCGGAAGTGGCAGGTGACAACCTGATTATATTTGGAGGATGCTAGAGTTCTCTGCATTGAGCCTACAGCTAGCATCTTACTAATGTGGGTGTTAAAACTCTCTCTTTCTCTCTCTCTCGCTCGCTCGCTCGCTCACACACACACACACACACACACACACTTCCACTTCACATTTGGAACATGACAAGGATGCCCACTTTCACTACATTGATGCAACACATCACTGGCAGTCCTAACCAGAGCCATCAGTCAAAAGAAAGAAATAAAGGACATCAAATCAGAAAAGAGGAAAACAAATTACTGCTTGACATGTGATATGATCTTATATAGAGAAAAACCCAAAGTCTCCTCACAAAAACTATTAGAATTAACTAATGAGCTCAGCAAAGTTACAGGATACAAAATCAGTAAGCAGGAAAAAAAACAGTAGCATTGATGTATTTCAACAGCAAATTACCTGAAAAAGAATTCAAGAGAGCAATCGTGTTTATGATAGCTATAAATAAATGCTTAGGAATACGTTGAAAGAAGTAGAATCCCTCCACCCTGACTGCAGAGTTTCTGAGGTCTACTGTGTAGCAGATACTCTCCAGGCACTGGAAAGACAGTTGAAAAAAGCTGGCCCCACCCTGGGAAGGCCATGAGAAAAGGAGGGAGGAGCACTGGTCTCTAACTAAATGTGAGGACACAGCACAAAAGGCTAAGGGAGCACAGAGGAAAAGAAAGATTAATTTTTAATGAAAGTTCAGGGAACTTCGCTGTGAAGCTGACATTTGAGCTGAAACTTGCAGGAGAAGAAGTTCTCTAGGAGTTTTGAGAGCCGAGGGTCAAGGGGCACAGGGACGTTGGGAGGACTGCTAGCTTTCCCAGCCGCAGTGACAAATCAGCCCCAACACAACAGAAGCTTTCACTCTCTCACATTCCTGGAGCCATGAGTCCAAAATCATGGTCAAGAGAACTGTATCCTTTGAGGACTCAGAGGAAGAACTGACCCATGTCTCTCCCCTAGCTTCTGGTGGTCGCTCCACAACATCAACCTCCACTCTCATGTCACCTCTCTGTGTGTCTCTGTGTCCTCTCTTCATCTTCCAAAGATAGCTCTTATTGGGATTTCATCTTGAGATCTTAACTAATTATACCTGCCAAGACCCCATTTCTGAATAACCCAGCATTCTAAGATTCCAAGCGGATGTTAACTTGGGGGGGAGTGGTATACATTTAACCTGCAGCAGTGGTTTGACTTCTGATGTGTTAAGTGTGTTATATTCACTATGCAAATATTTGCTCCACCCACTCAGGCAATTTGCATATGCTCCTGGATTCTAGCATGACATGGGGCTCAAAAGGGGATGATGACTCAAGACCCGCCTCCCAGTGCCTGCCTCCTAGTGTCCGCCTCCTGGAAGATGATTTTCAGGCAAAGAAGAGACTATCACACCCCGGGTGAATTCAAATTACTCCTTGGTCCCCAGGTTTCTGGTCATTCAAAGTTCAAGCTTCAATTCCAACATTTCTGAGTTTGCTAAGAAAACAAGCAATGTTCTTGCACATCCCTTCTTCCCTCCTTACAACTGGGTACAGTGTGTTCGGAACAGAGAGAAGGCTTCAGTGAGGTATGAAATGAAACAAATCCGCAGGCAAACAGCAGAGAAAGCTGGCGCATTTTTAATATGCAGGCACCCTTTCCGGGATGGTGGAGAAAGTTTTGCCTCTTCACATTGAAAAGCCAATGCTGTGGAAAGGGAGCCAGTGCTGGGGGGAGGGGGAGAGGCAGAAACACACAGTTCTCTCCCTTAGGTGCAGCCATTTCTTAAGGAAGCAATTGATTAAAGAGAGGGAAGAGGGAAGCGTGCTTGCCAGCCACTTCCAAGGGTTTCAGAATCAGTCAAGGTGGTGGAGTTTTTCCCATAAAGTGTCTACAAAATCTGTCACCTTGTCACCCAGTGTTCAAGCAGGGCAGTGTCTTGAGAAATGACTTTGTTCCCTAGATCACTCGCAGCACTGGGCTGACACCGCTTCTATTTTCTGCATCAGTGTGAAATCGGCTGCAAAACAGCCTGTTCTCAATAGAACAACTGACAGGAGCCGGGAAGAGCCCGCTCTGTCACGTGGGTCTCCACCCCTTCTGCCCTGTGCCCAGGCGCAGGCTCACGGGTTCCCCGTGGACGCAGGGGGAGCTGGAGCTGCCTGCTGCACAGAGGCCAGAGGACAATGGCAAAGTCTCAAGAGCACCGTCCAGAGCCACTTCTAGTTCAAATCCTCTCTCTGCAGAGGAGGAATGAAACACAGAGAAACTTGCCCAAGGGTACATGGACACCTTCTGTCTGCTTTGGCTCTTTTGCAAATTTGGCCTTACTTTCATTTGGGATGAGGAGCTAGCTGTTCCTTTCTTCGGCACCCGTGACAAAAATACCTGACAGAAGCAGCTTGCAGAAGTTTATTTTGCATCAGAGTTCACAGGGAACAGTCCTTCACCGTTGGGGATAATGTGGCAGCAGTGCAAGCTCTCGTCGGGCAGCAGGCAGCTGAAGCAGCTGGTCCCATCTCAGTGGCAGGCAGAGAGCAGAGCGCTCCTGCAAGAAGCAGGGCTCAAGCTATGAATCTCGAAGGTGGAAGGCTCCCTCTCCGTGACCTGCCTAGTTCAGCCAGGCCTCCGGCCCCAAAGGTTGCACAGTCTCCTAAAACAGCGCCACCAGGTGGCAACCAAGTGTTGACACACATGAGCTTGTGGAGGATAATTCAGATGTGAACCGCAGTCTTTCCGTGATTGTGTGGTTGCGTGGTTGCATGTGTGTGGTTGTGTATGTGTGATAATGTATGTGTGGTTGTGTATGATGTGTATGTGTGATTTTGTGGCTATGTGTGATCATGTTGAGTGTATATGTGATTGGGGGGAGCATTGTGTGTGTGTGTGTGTGTGTGTGTGTGTGTGTGTGTGTGTGTGTACATGATTGTGTGGGGGTTGCTTAGTGAAAAAGGAGCTAACAATGCCATTAATCTCAGTAATCAGGACCCAGGCATTTGACATAATGTCTGGTCAACCCAATGTCTGGTCACTGTGGGGTGACTGGGAGGTAAGTCAGAGGGGAGGTTAGAGGAAAATTTTACTTATTCAAACTTAAATCACAAACTACCAATATCTTTCAATCTGCTCTTTTTCTTCCTAACTTGTCTATAGTCTCTTTCCATTTGTTGTATATGAAAACTCTTAGCTAACACCAAAAATAGTACCAAGTTAGTCGAGTCAGATATAGCTTGTTATTTCCTGGGCAGGTGGACAAGAGAGAGGCCTGATTCAGTATACTGGTAAATTAATGTCAAAGGGTGTGCCCCTCTCTCAGCAATTATCTGTGGATATGGCTTGGCCAGTTCAGCTCCTAATGTAAATGCACCTCTTCTGCCATGCTAATAATGTAGAAAATAAACAAAATAATGAGCCTCCCCCTCCTAAGCTGTTTGGATCCTGCGTTCACTCAGCAATGGGAAGTTGAAACTAGCACACAAGTATTAACACAGAAACAGGCTCTCCAATTGGCAGAAATCTGGAGTAGTGTATTTGTCATACTTACAGAGGAGAAAAATAAGTGAGGAGCCAAAGATGTAGCTCTGCCAAAAAGGCCGAATAGCATGGTTTTTACCTGTGATCACCTGGAGTGAAAAACCTACTGTGAAATCAAGGACTCGAGATATTGAACCAGTTGCCAATGGAGAGCAAAATAAAAACCATGAAAAATTCAAGGTCTTTGGCATAGAGTGTTTACTTCTAATTGTGCTAAGTGGATTTTTTTTATATAATTAGAATGAAAAACACAAATTCTAAAGCTTTCAACTCAAGGCCCCAAATGAAAAATAAGGGTTTTTTTTCTATGTATTAAATACCTTTTTATATGCCAAAATAGACACAAATCGAACTAGAGTTTGATCTTGAAGGTTGCTGAATTATAAGATTAGTTTAATTTGCAGCCTTACACTGTTGCTTAGGTGAAAATGAGAACATTGACTAGCAAAGATTTAGACCCAAGAACTGAAAGAGAGATTTACAGGGTGTGTCTGATGATGCAGTGAGCTCTGAATTTCTAAACCCCATTGATTCCAATCTCTCTGGTCCACCTGATCAGTTCCTCTTCCCCTATGCAGCTGTACTACCTCGTTGAAAGAAAATGCAGTTATCTAACTTGAGGATGTGCACTGTGACAAAGTACCAGACAGAAATAACTCAAAAGAGGACAGATTTATTTTTCTCAGTTACAAAAGATTTAGACCTCTGAAGGGTGTAAAGGGTTTGGCAGAACAGAATAACTCATATCATGTTGGCCAGGAAAGAGGTGAGGAGAGAGAGAGAGATTACCACATAGCTGATCTTTTCCTTTTTCCCGGTTATTCTACTCAAGCCCTCAGTCTATGAGATGGTGCTATCTACTTTTAGGATAGGTCTTCCCCTCTTAGTTAATCCCCCTCTTGAAATGCTTTACTAGTCAGACATACCTCAATACTGGTCTCCAAAAGGTTCCTGTCCATCTTTTTTTTTAATACATTTTTTATTATTATTTCAGCTCATACAAACTTAATAGGTACACCAGTTCCCTCCCTCCCTCCTCCTCCCCCCCCGAACCCCCTGCTCCCCTCACCCCTCCCTCCCCATCCCCCCGTGCCTCCCGCCCCAATTCCCAGAGTCCTTTCTTGTGCATGCCTGACTCTCCTCTGGGCCCTCCTCTCCGATGACATACAAGGACCCAGTGGCATTTCCCTGAACCCTTTCCTGTGTTCCCCTTAAGCATAGGAACACTACTGTGGCTGTCAATCCCTTGCCTCCAAGGATCTTGGTGCCTTTGGCAGATGCTAGACTTTGTGAGGTCAATAGTGTGACGGACATGGCGCAGGGCATGCAAAGTCCTATTATGATTGCTTCAGCCCTACCTAGTGTGGAGACTCTTCAAATCATTGCTCCCCCCATCCTTTTGCTCTTACACTCTTACCGCCCCCTCTTCTGCAAATGTCCCTGAGCTTCAGGATGGGGAGAGATTAGTCTGGCCTAGTTCTAGGTGGTTGATATAGAGTCTCTGAAGTTCTGGATAGTGGTTTGTTGATTTTCTTTTGCAGTTTTGTTGCTCCTGCAATGCCCTTCACTCCATCCTGATGGGCACTGTATGTCACCCCCTAGGTCGCGGATGAGGCCCGGCTGGACCGCGCGCGCGCATCCTGGCCGGCACAGCGGGGTGGGCAAAGGGAGCTCCTGTCCATCTTGAAATGCAAAATGCATCTGGTCCACCTTCAAGAATTTTAAGTCTTGACAGTTCCTATGTTGCTCAAAATCCAAGATCAAAATGTCCTCTCTGAGACTCAAGGCAATCTCTTAACTGAAATCCCTCCCAATATACAATGACACAGAGTTAAATATTTCCATTCCAAATGGACGAAATAGGAGAATAAGAAGAAAAGATTCAGCAAAAACAAGACCAAAGTCCAGTAGAGTAAATATAAATGCTATAGCCTCAAAGGCAGCATCCAGGATATGTGATGTCAAGATGTGGGATGAGTGCTAATGCTCTTGAGCAGCCCTGGCCCTGTGACCTTGTTGTTTGCACATCCCCCTCTCAGGCTGGTTCTGCTGCCTTGCTGCAGCTTTGCTCAGTAGATGGTTCATATTCCCAGCATCACTAACTTCCAAAGGTGTCAACAGCATCTTTAGTTTCACCCTTATAGTTTTGGGCATTGTGCTCCCAATAGGTGTAGACAGGGATCTTGACCCTGTTACACACTACCTGTCATGCAACACCTCTGATGTATTCTTTTGAAATCTTGATGACCCCATAATGCCTGCATTCTGTTGGAGCAAAAGCAACATCCTGTGACACCGGCTTCAGTAGTAGCCAGACCCCCTTGTATCGTGGCTGCAGCAGACTCAGTGCCTGGATAACTGAATGTGGAGAAACACTAACTTGGGCAGTCCTGTGCAAGCCCCTCTCAAAGCAAAGCCTTTCAGACTAACTAAACATTTTGAATCTGTTATGTGTGGGGCCCAGCCAATTCCTAAGATGATCTCAGGGCATCTTTTCTATTATCATTATGCAAAGTATTTGGCTTTTTAATGGCCCTCTCTCTTCAACAACATGCTCTAGGTCTACAAATTAAAAAAAAAAATCTTTTTCTGAACAAACATCACATTTTTCAAAAGTTTTCTTCTTTTGCTCAATCTGGCTTAAAATAGCTAGTAGAAACCATGCCACAGCTCTAATGTTGGGTTCCCTTGACATTTCTTCTAGCAGCCTATCACCTTCGAATTCAACCTCATACCAGTTTTCAAGACATAACGTAGGGGAGCCCTTGCCCCTCATGGCACTCCACATCTGGAGTCCATGAGTTCCTTTTCCATCTTTCCCTTGTCTTCATGGATTCCATGCCTGGAGTCTCTGGGCTCTTGGGGGCTCTCTTGCCCCTCATGGATTCATGCCCATGAAATCTGTTTCTTTCTCTGCTCTAATAAACTCTGCCTTGATCCTCTATGTATGCTGTGATTTCAATCTTTGATTCCTGAACACAAGAACCTGGACACAGACAGACCCCAGAGGGACCCCATATTATTTGGCAAAGCCAGTTAGGAGCAACTCATCAAAATAGCTTTCTGACCCTCACTGAGACACCAGGGAGCCATGTTGTGGACCACTGTGGAGCAAACAGGCTCTTCTAAACTCTAATGGCCTCTAAATTACAAAACTTTAACAATGGGAACCAAAATGCTTAATCTTTAAAATATGAAGACAGAAACTCATGTTCTTTGTTTCTTCAGTGTTTTTCATAGTTAATTCCTGTGTCTTGTCATCTGTGCTGGCCAGATGTTGCATGTATTTCTAAGAGTCTTATATGTATTGTCTGTCTGATGTGTATCACATTAAACATATCTATGCATCAGAGCTTTAATTTCTCTTTGACATGTTTTAAATGCAAAGGTTTTTTAAAAGTCATTTTCAAGTTCTAACAACTAATTATTACAGGAATAAAATGTCCCTCTAAGCAATAACTGGGCTAAATGCTGCTTTTTATTCTAACTAATACCAAATTCCGTTTTTGATGATAAGGTTTTCCTAAATGCTTTTGATAATGTTTTCAAAAGTCTAGTCCCAAAATTGATCAACTACATTGAGTTTTATTGCACTGTGGCATGAATTAATAACTAATTTAAAATTGTTGCCAATGAATTTTAAGTCCTTGTCTGAAGGAGACACCTACTAAATGGTATTTATTTTGATATATTTTAGAAGAGCTTTGTCTTCTGGTCAATGTGTTTTAAGGTGTTTTGGCTTGTTTGATTACCTAGATTTTGTGTAATCTTATATGTCTGACAACTATGTGTTTCAAAATAACAAAATTATGGCCACTTTAAAAAAAGACATAATGTAGGTAAGTTCTTTGCTAGACTATAACATATATAGCCTTTAATCTAATTCCTTGTTCCCATCTGAATTTCATGAGCCCAGTCTTTACTGTCTGCATTCCTAGTGACATTGTAGTCTTCTGGACCCCTCTTTGAACTTCCCATTATACCCTGCTTGCAACATTTGAAGATTTCTCTATCTGTATCTCTAAAGCTTTCCAAATATCTTTCTCAAACCATTTCCAAAGACTCTGCATAGCACGTTCGGTAGCCTCAGCAACAGTCCCACTCCTGGTATGAATTTTCTGTTAGAGTTTTCATTACTGTGGCAAAATACCTAACAAATAGCTTAGGGAAGGAGGGGCTAATTTGCACAGAAGTTTCTGAAGTTTCCGTCTATCATAGCTACTGGCATCAACTTTACAACTGAAGGCTCTGAGTTCTGGGCATAGTTCTGAAAAATTAGTAGTTGCGTTAAACCCTGAGCAGACTCGAAAGAGATTATCTAATTGATGGGGGGGACCCAACCCATGGACAGAATTAGTCCCTGGACAGGTGACTAGTTGGAGACAACTGATTGATAAAATTGGCAACCTTTTATATACTTGGCCAGACATGCTGCTTTGGCAAGTGGATTGTCCCTCTAAGCAATCCTGTTGATTTGATGTTGCCAGTGTCCTCAGCTCTTGGGTGTTGGCGAGGGCTCTCCTGCCAAGGGAAGGAGTGGCAGAGCAGAACACTTCCATCATGTTGTCCAGGAAACAGAGAATGCCTGTTCTAATTGACTTGTTTCTTTTTTTCCTTTTTATTCAATCCAGGTGTCCATTCTATAGAATGATGTCACCCATATTCAGAGAGCGTTTTCCCCCCTTAGTTGATCCTATCTATAAATGTTCTCACATCCATGCTCTGCATATCCAGAGCTCAGTTTCACTAATCTCTTAGGTACTTCTCAATCCAGTCAAGTTGACAATCAGGATTAATCGTGATAGCGTATTACCTGCAAGGAGAAATCAGTCCTTTTCATGTCTCACCCCCTCTTCTCCTCGTTGTCTCTACACCTACACTTTGAGCTCAAGATATCCCTGGGGCAGGTTAGGGTAAGAGAAGAAGTCCATATCTTGTGTCTTTACCAATATCTAAGGCAAAAATTAATGCATTTTTTTTCAAAAGTACACGCCTTTGATAACTGATACTGACAGAGACCTGGAAAGAGAAGGGAGGAGAAGGGAAAGAAGAAGTAAAGTAAGAAAAAGCAGATGTACATCCTTAAGTAACTGCAATTGCATGCTAATTACACATTGAATTTTTCTCCCATGTATTTCCAAAGAATCTTGAAGTCATTTATCAGAATTTCTGTATACTAAGGAAAAAGAAGTCCTTCTTTTTTTTTTTTTTGTTTTTTAATTGTATTTATTTATTTATTTTTTTTTTATTTCAGCTCATACAAACTTATTAGGTACACCAGTTCCCTCCCTCCCTCCTCCTCCCCCCGTACCCCCTGCTCCCCCTCCCCACCCCTCTCCCTCCCCATCCCCCAGTGCCTCCCACCCCAATTCCCAGAGAGTCCTTTCTTGTGCATGACTGATTTCCTCTGGGCCCTCCTCTCCGATGACGTACAAGGACCCAGTGGCCTTTGCCGAACCCTTTCCCGTGTTCCCCTTAGGTATAGGAACACTGCTGTGGCTGCCAATTCTTTGCCTCCAAGGATCTTGGTGCCTTTAGCAGGTGCTAGACTTTGTGAGGTCAACAGTGTGTTGGACAATGCGCAGGGCATGCAAAGTCCAATTATGATTGCTTCAGCCCTAACTAGTATAGAGTATCTTACATATCATTGCTCCTCCCATCCTTATGCTCTTACACTCTTACCGCCCCCTCTTCCGCAAATTTCCCTGAGCTTCAAGATGGGGAGAGACTAAGCTGGCCTAGTTCTAGGTGGTTGATATAGAGTCTCTGAAGTTCTGGATTGTGGTTTGTTGATTTTCTTTTGCAGTTTGCTGCTCCTGCAATGCCCTTCACTCCATCCTGGTGGGCATTGTATGTTACCCCCTGGCCAGAGACAAAAAGCTGTTAGAGTCTTGTGATAAAGCACATTCAAGGTAGATGTAATAAAAGTGGGAAACCACAGTGAGGGAGGGGTCTATCACCCATTTGCAAAATTGTTACTTTTTATCTGCCAGACTATATGCCCTCCTCTTCTGGTGAGATCACTCCCCCTCAGTAGTAAATGATCAGGAACAAGAGTCTGTGAACTTAATCAGATGTCTCATTACTTATTTGGGTTCTTGGTGGAGGCCTATTTTCCCTGCTGTAACATGGTCCCTTCTCTCCTTCTTTCTGGTGTGGCCCTCCTACCCCATCCCTCCTGTTCATAATCCTTGGAATTCCTGTCTCTAGGTGGGCTGGGTGGGTTTGGTACTAGGAGCCACCTATTAGGGAGTACATACGGCGCTTAATTTTCTGGGTCTGGGATACTTCACTTAATACTATTGTTTCTAATGACATCCATTTCCCGGCAAATTCCAGTAATTCATCATTTTTGATGGCTGAGTAGTACTCCATTGTATAGATGTACCACAGTTTCCTTATCCACTCGTCAACTGTTGGACATTTGGGCTGATTCCATGACTTTGCTATTGTAAACAGTGCTGCTATGAACATGGTCGTGCTTGTGCTATCGAGGCGAACCTCTGCTGTATGGGGGGTTATTCCCAAAAGTGGAATAGCAGGGTCATATGGCATTTCAATCTTTAATTTCTTTAAGAATCTCCAGATGGCTCGCCAGAGTGGCTGTATGAGCCTGCATTCCCACCAGCAATGTAGGAGAGTTCCCCTCTCTCCACA
This sequence comes from Typhlomys cinereus, assembly GCA_023101885.1. Taxonomy (NCBI): domain Eukaryota; kingdom Metazoa; phylum Chordata; class Mammalia; order Rodentia; family Platacanthomyidae; genus Typhlomys; species Typhlomys cinereus. The sequence continues at coordinate 5,293,234 of JALPQD010000121.1, read as the reverse complement.
TCCTCTCCAGCATTTGTCGTTGTTAGTATTGTGGATTTTTGCCATCCTGACCGGGGTGAGATGATATCTCAGGGAAGTTTTGATTTGCATTTCCCTGATGGCTAAAGAAGTGGAGCATTTTTTCAAATATTTGTTAGACATTTTAATTTCATCCCTGGTAAAGTTTCTTTTAAGTTCCAGGGCCCATTTTTTAATTGGGCCATTGGTTTCCTTGGTGTTTAGTTTTCTAAGTTCTTTGTGCACTCTGGACAATAGAGCTCTATCAGATATGTGGTTAGTGAAGATTTTCTCCCATTCTGTGGGTTGCCTTTGAGCTCGCGTTACAATCTCTTTATCTGAACAGAAGCTCTTTAATTTCACAAGATCCCAACTGTTGAGAGTTGGTAGCAGTGACTGTGCCATTGGATGTCTGTTTAGGAACTGTTGACCTAGCCCAATCAGCTCGAGGGAGTTCCCTATCCTTTCAACTATGGTTTTTATAGTCTCTGGCCTGATATCAAGGTCCTTGATCCATTTGGAATTAAGTCTTGTACATGGTGACAAGTACGGGTCCAGCTTTAATCTTCTGTATGTGGAGATCCAGTTTTGCCAGCACCATTTGTTGAAGATGCTGTTCTTTTTCCATTGGATTCTTTGGGCCCCTTTGTCAAAGACCAAATGGCTGTAACTTTGTGGGTTTATATCTGGGTCTTCAATCCTTATCCATTGATCTGTGTGTCTATTTTGGAGCCAATACCAGGCTGTCTTTACAACTATGGATTTGTAGTATAGACTAAGGTTTGGTATGGTGATACCTCCAGCTGTGTTTTTGTTACTCAGGATTGTTTTTGCTATCCTGGGTCTTTTGTGCCTCCATATGAACTTTGAGATTGTTTGGTCAACTTCTTTGAAGAATTGCTTTGGGATTTTGATTGGTATAGCATTGAATCTGTATATTGCCTTTGGTAGGATGGTCATTTTCACGATGTTGATTCTGCCAATCCAGGAACAAGGGAGGTCTTTCCACCTTCTGGTGTCTTCGGCTATTTCTTTCTTTAGGGTTTTAAAGTTTTCATTGTAAAGGTCTTTTACCTCCTTAGTTAGGTTTATACCAAGGTATTTCATTTTTTTAGGGGCTATAATAAATGGTATTGTTTCTCTCAAGGCTTTTTCACTTCTTTCATTCTGGGCATATAGGAAGGCCTCTGATTTTTGCACATTTATTTTGTATCCTGCCACCCTGCTGAACTTCTCAATTAGTTCCAGGAGCTTCCTGGTGGAGTTTTTGGGATCACTCAGGTATAAGATCATGTCATCTGCAAATAGGGATAGCTTGACTTCTTCCTTGCCGATTTGAATCCCTCTTATGTCCCTTTCTTGTCTTATGGCTTCAGCTAAGACTTCAAGTACAATATTGAATAGAAGTGGTGAGAGTGGACAGCCTTGTCTAGTTCCTGATCGAAGTGGGAATGCTTCCAATTGTTCCCCATTGAGCATAATCCTTGCTGTGGGCTTGTTGTATATAGCTTTTATTATATTGATAAAGGTTCCTTCCATTCCTACTGTCTCTAGCGTTTTGATCATAAAAGGCTGTTGGATCTTGTCAAAAGCTTTTTCTGCATCTATCGAGAGTATCATGTGGTCTTGGACTTTGGATTGGTTTATATGATGAATTACATTTATTGATTTGCGTATGTTGAACCAACCTTGTGTGCCGGGGATGAAGCCTACTTGGTCCCCATGAATGATCTTTTTAATATGTTTTTGAATCCGATTTGCTAAGACTTTGTTGAGAATCTTTGCGTCTGTGTTCATCAGGGAGATCGGCCTATAGTTTTCTTTTTTAAGCGAATCTTTATTAGGTTTTGGGATTAAAACGATATTAGCTTCATAGAAGGAATTTGGTAGTGTTCCTTCCTTTGCTATTTGATGGAACAGTTTAAGGAGTATTGGTGTTATTAACTCCTTAAATGTCTGGTAGAACTCTGTGCTGAATCCATCTGGTCCAGGACATTTTTTGGTGGGAAGATTCGAGATTACTTCCTCAATTTCCTTATATGTTATAGGACTATTTAAATAATTCACAACTTCCTGATTCAATTTAGGTAAGTTGTGTTTACTTAGAAATTCATCCATCTCTTTTGTGTTGTCAAACTTCACAGAGTATAAGTTTTTGAAATATGATGTTATAATTCTCTGGATTTCTTGGGTATCAGTAGTGATAACTCCATGTTCATTTCTAATTTTGTTAATTTGGGTTTTCTCTCTCTTGCTTTTGGTTAGTTTCGCTAGGGGTGTATCAATCTTATTGATTTTTTCAAAGAACCAGCTTTTTGACTGGTTGATTTTTTCTATCGTTTTCTTAATCTCGATTTCAGATATTTCTCCCCTTATTTTGCTAATCTCCTCTCTTCTACTACTTTTGGGATCAGATTGCTCTAGCTTCTCTAAAGCTTTAAGCTGCATTGTTAAGTTGTTTATTTCTGACGTTTCCATTTTTTTGACGTAGGCATTAAGAGCTATGAACTTACCTCTTAGAACAGCTTTCATTGTGTCCCAGAGATTTTGGTAAGTTGTATTTTCGTTATCATTCACTTTCAGGAAATCTTGAATTTCCTTTTTAATTTCTTCCTGAATCCATGTCTCATTCAGCATCATAGTGTTAAGTTTCCAGGAGTTAGTGTATTTTCTCTTGTTTGATGTGTTGTGGATGTCCAGCTTTAGGCCGTGATGGTCTGATAGGGCACAGGTTAGAATTTCAACTTTCTTGTATATGTGAAGATTCATTTTGTGGCCCAATATGTGATCTATTTTGGAGAAAGTTCCGTGTGCTGCTGAGAAAAATGTGTATTCTTTGGTGTGTGGGTGAAAAGTTCGATAGAGATCTGTAAGGTCCATTTCTTTCAGGGTTTGATTAAGTTCCATAGTGTCTCTGTTAAGCTTTTGACCTGTTGATCTATCCCATGTTGACAGGGCGGTGTTGAAGTCCCCAAGAATTATCGTTTGGGGATTGATTTCTTGCTTTAGACGCTGTAGGGTTTTCTTAATGAATGTGGAGGGGCCCGTATTGGGTGCATATATGTTCAGTATTGTGAAGTTTTCCTGGTGAATTGTACCTGTGACTAAAATGTAGTATCCATCCGTGTCTCTTATAATTTTCTTTGGTTTGAAATCCACTTTGTCTGATAGCATAATGGCTACCCCTGCCTGTTTTCTGCTTCCATTAGCTTGTAGAATTGTTGACCAGCCTTTTATTTTTAGAGCGTGCCTATCTTTTGTGGTGAGATGGGTTTCCTGCAGGCAGCAGATTGATGGATTGTGATTTTTAATCCATGTTTGTAATCTGTGTCTCTTGATCGGTGAATTAATTCCATTAACATTTAGTGTTATAATGGAGAAACTATTGTTAATTCCAGACATTTATTATGTTTAGTAGCTTTTATAAGTATATTGCTTCTTTTTAATGATGTTATACTTGCCTTCTGTTCTCCTGGATATGCCTGTTTTTTTTCTTCACGCTTGAGTATCATTTCTAGCATCTTTTGAAGGCCTGGTTTGGTGGCCATGTATCCCTTAAAGTTGTCTTTGTGCTGGAAAATTTTTCTTTCTCCCTCGATCATGACTGATAGTTTTGCAGGGTAAATCAGCCTGGGTTGACATTTTTGCTCATTCAATACTTGAAGTATGTCTCTCCAAGCTCTTCTTGCTTTTACTGTTTCGACTGAGAAGTCATTTGTTATTTTAATAGGTTTACCTTTAAAAGTGACTTGTTTTTTCTCCCTTGAAGCTCTCAGCACCAGTTCTTTATCTTGAATGTGGAGTGTTTTAACTATTATTTGCCGCGGCGTGCTTCTATTTTGGTCGTATCTGTTTGGGGTGCGGAATGCCTCTTGTATATGGATGGGCCTCTCTTTTTTTAGATGAGGAAAGTTTTCCTTGATGATCGTTTGAAAAATTTCCTCAGGGGTGGTATTTTGAGATTCTTGCTCTGGTATTCCATGAATACGCATGTTAGGCTTCTTCAGGGTGTCCCACATCTCTTGGATATTTCTCTCAAGTATCTTTTTGGCTTTAACAACCTCTTCCATTGAGCTGGTTAGTACTCCCACTTTATCTTCAAGGTCTGAAATTCTGTTTTCTGCTTCGTTAGTTCTGTTGGTAAGACTCTCTGTGGCGTTCTGGGTTGAAGATAACTTGTCTTTTAGCTCAGTTTTAAACTCTGCTTGAGTTTGTTTTAACTGCTCTATGCCACTTTTTGTTTCTTGCACTGTTTTTCTCAACTCCTCCAGATGTCTGTTGTGTTCCTCTTCAAAGCGATTGATTCGATTATTTAATTCCTCCCTGATTTCCTCTTTCATAGTATTGAACATGGTAATGATCATATTTTGAAAGTCTTTATCCTGGGTGGGGCTTTCTTGGCCTTTTTCCATGGGTTTGTTCTTGTTGGAGTCTAACATTGTGGGATTAATTTCTTCAGTGGGAAATTTGTTTACTTGATTGTTGCTTCTCATGGATTTGCACTTTGACTTTGGCATTGTCATTTTAACTCTTAAGATCTCTCAATTTCACTAAACTGAATTATTTGGCCTGTGGTCCAGCTAGGGCGTGGCGTGGACGCCTGGCTGGACTGCGCGCGCGCGCGTCCCGACCGGCGGAGCGGGTTTAGGGTGCGAAAGGGGGCTGTATTTATTTATTTTTTAACACGCATATGTTGCTTTAACATGAAATTATAATGTAAACAGACATAAGTAGAAATATATTTAAAACTTTTGTGATCAGCACACAGATGTAGGTTTCTATTCCTAACTTTCTATAGTGCCCCCAAAATTTCATGTCTAAGTGGAAACTAATCCCTGTTACATTGTCTTTTTTTTTTTACATTTTTTATTATTATGTCAGCTCATACAAACTTAATAGGTACATCAGTTCCCTCCCTCCCTCCTCCTCCCCCCTGAACCCCCTGTTCCCCCTCCCCTCACCCCTCCCTCCCCATCCCCCAGTGCCTCCCGCCCCAATTCCCAGAGAGTCCTTTCTTGTGCATGCCTGATTCTCCTCTGAGCCCTCCTCTCCGATGACGTGCAAGGACCCAGTGGCCATTCCTTGAACCCTTTCCCGTGTTCCCCTTAAGTATAGGAACACTGCTGTGGCTGCCAATCCCTTGCCTCCAAGGATCTTGGTGCCTTTAGCAAATGCTAGACTTTGTGGGGTCAATAGTGTGTGGGACATTGCTCAGGGCATGCAAAGTCCAATTATGATTGCTTCGGCCCTAACTTGTGTGGAGTATCTTGCAAATCATTGCTCCTCCCATCCTTTTCCTTTTACACTCTTACCGCCCCTCTTCCACAAATTTCCCTGAGCTTCAGGATGGGGAGAGATTAGTCTGGCCTAGTTCTAGGTGGTTGATATAGAGTCTCTGAAGTTCTGGATAGTGGTTTGTTGATTTTCTTTTGCAGTTTTGCTGCTCCTGCAATGCCCTTCACTCCATCCTGATGGGCATTGTATGTCACCCCCTGGCCAGAGACAAAAAGCTGTTAATCTAGAGTCTTGTATAAGAGCACATTCAAAGGTAGATGTATTAAAAGTAGGAAACCACAGTGAGGGACCAGTCTATCACCCATTTGCAAAATGGCTACTTTTTATCTGCCAGACTATATGCCCTCCTCTTCTAGTAAGATCATACCTCCTCAGTAGTAAATGATCAGGAACGAAAGTCTGTGAACTTAATCAGATGTCTCATTACTTATTTGAGTCCTTGATGGAGACCTGTTTTCTCTGCTGTAACATGGTCCCCTCTCTCCTTGTTTCTGGTGTGGCCCCCCTACCCCATCCCTCCTGTTCATAATCCTTGCAATTACTGTAAGTATTACAGAGATTTTTCTTTGAGTGTCTCTAGGTGGGCTGGGTGGGTTTGGTACTGGGAGCCACCTATTAGGGAGTACATACGGTGCTTAATTTTCTGGGTCTGGGATACTTCACTTAACATAATTGTTTCTAATGACATCCATTTCCCGGCAAATTCCAGTAATTCATCATTTTTGATGGCTGAGTAGTACTCCATTGTATAGATGTACCACAGTTTCCTTATCCACTCGTCAACTGTTGGACATTTGGGCTGATTCCATGACTTTGCTATTGTAAACAGTGCTGCTATGAACATGGTCGTGCTTGTGCTATCGAGGCGAACCTCTGCTGTATGGGGGGTTATTCCCAAAAGTGGAATAGCAGGGTCATATGGCATTTCAATCTTTAATTTCTTTAAGAATCTCCAGATGGCTCGCCAGAGTGGCTGTATGAGCCTGCATTCCCACCAGCAATGTAGGAGAGTTCCCCTCTCTCCACATCCTCTCCAGCATTTGGTGTTGTTTGTATTGTGGATTTTTGCCATCCTGACCGGGGTGAGATGATATCTCAGGGAAGTTTTGATTTGCATTTCCCTGATGACTAAAGAAGTGGAGCATTTTTTAAGATATTTGTTAGACATTTTAATTTCATCCCTGGTAAAGTTTCTTTTAAGTTCCAGGGCCCATTTTTTAATTGGGCCATTGGTTTCCTTGGTGTTTAGTTTTCTAAGTTCTTTGTGCACTCTGGACAGCAGAGCTCTATCAGATGTGTGGTCAGTGAAGATTTTCTCCCATTTTGTGGGTTGCCTTTGAGCTTGTGTTACAATCTCTTTATCTGAACAGAAGCTCTTTAATTTCACAAGATCCCAACTGTTGAGAGTTGGTAGCAATGACTGTGCCATTGGATGTCTGTTTAGGAAATGTTTGCCCAGCCCAATCAGCTTGAGGGAGTTCCCTATCCTTTCAACTATGGTTTTTATAGTCTCTGGCCTGATATCAAGGTCCTTGATCCATTTGGAATTAAGTCTTGTACATGGTGACAAGTACGGGTCCAGCTTTAATCTTCTGTATGTGGAGATCCAGTTTTGCCAGCACCATTTGTTGAAGATGCTGTTCTTTTTCCATTGGATTCTTTGGGCCCCTTTGTCAAAGATCAAATGGCTGTAATTTTGTGGGCTTATATCTGGGTCTTCAATCCTTATCCATTGATCTGTGTGTCTATTTTGGAGCCAGTACCAGGCTGTTTTTATAACTATGGATTTGTAATATAGACTTAGGTTTGGTATGGTGATACCTCCAGCAATGTTTTTGTTACTCAAGATTGTCTTTGCTATCCTGGGTCTAGGAAAAAGAAGTCCTTCTGACTCAGTGAAAATAACAACATCTAAAGAGCCAAAATATTAAGGTGGAGTCACAGTGGGAACTAACAGGAGGACCAGCAATAAATAGATTCTTCATCTGGCTTATGGTAAACTCATTTGGACCTAAAGACTGATCGGTAGGTAGAATACAATGGTAAAGAATATCAGATCATTCCCTCCTGAATAAAATACTTTTTTCTTTATTTTTAACCTCTTACATTGGCAAAGAATGTTATCTAAGTTTTGAGGGCCCCTTTAGAGTTTAGAAAGAGTGGAAACCACATTTTGGTTAGTGGTCAAGTCCATTTTCTGGAAGACCAGGAAGGCTGCCAACTTTTAGGAAGTCTCAGAGTAAGAAAAGTTTCACTAACCATTAAGGCTGTAGTATAATCAACTTTTCACTTGGCCTTGTGATTCCTAAGCTCCGAACGTATTTGAAGTGCATTTGGCAGATAAAGTTGCTCTGTGGACTTTAAGATTAGATAGGAGAAACATACAAGATGCCCCTAATAAAAGTCAAGTTGTCTCCTTTCCTCCCAATATCCTTTCCTTTCTTCCTTTTCTTCCTGCCTGCCTGCATGTCTTTCTTCCATGTTTCTTATTAAAAAATGCCTTTTAACTTGCTCCAGCTGATCCATCTTCTTTATAGAATCAGGCAAGTCCAGAAAAACAGCATCATCTACAGAAGCAATAGTAGCTAAACCAGGCTCAAGAAAGTCCTGGTATACGACTGGGTTTCATAAACTTATATTCTCAATAGGACTATACCTATTGCTGTTTCTCATTCTACCAACAACATTCCAGGAAAATGATTGTAGCAGGAAACATAGCTAATGTATTGAGTTGGGTGTTACTAGAACAAATCTGCTCAATTATGAAAGGCAATTAGGATTGCTATAACACATTGGAGGGATCACAAAATGCATGAGCTGAATGCAAAGGGTCGTCTTCAGCAATCTGTATTATAATCCCCATCGGTTATTGACAGAGGACCATGGCAACTCCACACAGACAAAACTACTAAGGAAATAAATTTTAAAAATAAAAACAGTTTTTACTGGCTACCCAAGATGCTAAGAACAAGTGGCAGTTGATGTGTATCCCACCCCTCCCAAGGCTCATGGAACATTGCAGAAGAGGGGGACAGAAGAGGGGGAAGAAAGAATATGAGGGCCAGACAATAAGAAGGAGTGCAAAACGTCATCTTCTAGGCAACACACAGCTGTTACAACCATGAACACATAACAGCTGTTACTTGCACTGGGACTGTACACGAATGGCTTGCCAACAATCCGTCACAGTTGGGAAAGGGGCTCCTGCAGCCCCACCCCATGTTGTGAACTATTTGATATTGACTGCCTCTGTGTCAAAGAGAGTCATTACCCTCAGCTGTCCACTGGGGAGTTCAACAGGGTCCAGTGAATAATTCTCAACCCATGATCACACCGATGGCTGTGATTAAACTTAGAAGGTCACAAAATGAAAACAAAGGTAAGAATGGGAGAAGGGGAGTCAACAGGGGTGGGATGGGGATAATAGAGGGTGATGGGGAGATTAATCAGTGCATTGTGAACATGTATGAAATTGTCAAGGACAAATTTAATTAATGGAAAAGAAAGCAATGTTTCCATCGCTCACCAATTTTTAAAAACTGGGCAAATCAGGTGTGTGCCTATAATGCCTGAGAGACTAGGGACTGTGAGTTAAAAGTGCAGATGGCGTGGATGTGGCTCAACTATAGAACACATAACTATTATGTGTGAGGCCTTGGCTTTGATTCCAAGGAAATTAAAGAGACTTAAAGAAAGTAGAAGAAACTAAAGTAAATATGGAGAAGTTATTGGAGTATAAAGTTTTAACTACTAATAAAAGACAAGTGTATCTATATTCCATTACATTGACGACAAGGGCAGTTGTCCACACACTTTCCACATTGTATTACCTTGATTTTTGTACATTTCAACAAATATCACCCTCCATTCTTCTTCCTTTCCCTCACTTCTTCATTTTTTCACATAGGATATGTTCACTGTAATTAGGCTTATAATTTAATCTATAAGTTACAGAATATTAATGCAAATTCATGCCAGAGCTAGAAGAAAATATAGACAGGAACCACAGGTCCTAAGATTGAAGCTAAAAGTGGCTGAGATTCCGGGGCGAAGATAAGCTAGTTTGGGTTAAGCAAGAGACAGCCCCGTGTTTCATTAGGCAGAAAATTTTCTTCTAAGAAATGTGAATATTGAAGGAGTATTACCATAGTGCTGGTCTGGAGGGGGGCTAGTGAGGGAAAGGAGGTGTCTGCACAGAGCACTGAACTGACCACTAACCTCACACTCATTTCCTCCATGCCACTGTCAGCTCGTACTTCTGTAGCAGAATTCCACCTGCTGGGTAACCTATAAACATTAGAAGTTGGTTTGGATCACAGTTTTGGAGACAGAGAAGTACAAGATAAAGGGATGGCACTTCGTGGTGCAGTTCACTTGCATGGTTGCTGATAAATGACCATCAAAAGGCTTAAGGGAACAAGGGGTTTATTGTCTCTTATGATTGTCTGGTTACAGTTCTCAGTCCATCTTGACAGGAGAGCTCATACCAACACCAGGACCAAGGGAACTGGCCACACCATCTCTACATAATGGCTGAGAGAGGGACGATCCTTACTTGCCAGACCAGCATGTCAGGCAAAGTGTACAGAAGGATGCCAACTTTCTCAATCAGCTCTCTGTATTTTATTCCAGGGCCTAGTCCCACCCACCATGGGCTGGACCTTCCCCATCAGCTAGACAATCTCCTGCAGGTCTGCTCTGGACTTAATTCAACCACTAATTCTCTACAGATATGCTCAGAACTCAAACCCTCAACTGTCAAGTTGACACCTATACCCAACTATGACACCTAGTGAAGACCTTCATGCTATATCATAACAGAGAGGGGATGGGGATTCATTCATTGTTATAACAAGCCCATTCCCATGATAACAAGTTAACCCATTCATGAGGACAGAACCCACCTCATGATCTAACCCCCTTGTGTAGATCTTACCTATCAACACTGTTGAATTGGAGACTGAATTTCCAACACCATGAATTTAGGAAAGTACATTTGAGTTACAGCTTTACATTGGAAAACTCCACCATCTTACAAATCTCCTTGTTTATAACTGTGGCACTACCGATTCAGGGAGGCCCTAGCCCGGCTCCCGAATCCAGGACAAGCCTGGATGTACAGACATGCCCCGGAGGGTCCCAATAGAGAGGACCATGCAGCCGTCAAAGTTTGCACCTGCAATGGACACCTAGTAGACAGTTAAATGACTGGTGGCTGTCCCCTGGAGGGGGGATGGCAACACCTGATTGGACCCTGACTCTATATAAGCCCAAATGCCCTTAACGACTCTGAATCTGCTGCAGCTCATCTCTGCCTGCTTCTCGCCTGATTCCCTGGGTCTGGTTACTGAGCCCATCTGCCAGCTCACCCCCTCGCCTCTAGCCCCGAGGCCCACTGTTCCCCCTCCCCCTTCCCGCTGGCCCGGCGGGGGATATGGCAACATATAACAATTTGAAGTGACAGATAGTTTCCCAAATTCCCTTGTAGTTAGTAGACATATCGCCTAGAGTGGTCCAGTTAGAAGCACTTGTCCTGTATGTAAATGAATCGGAAGTTCATGATATAAAGACACAAGAAATGATGGTAGTGAGAGCTCTTTCTCTGACATTGCAAACACAATTACATTATATAGAATAATATTCTGTAATAGCTATGAAGGGTGTTGTTTCATAGTAAGTTTAGAATGTCTGGCTGAATACCATTGATCACTATATTTCAGCCTTCTGATAACCCAGCATCCTTCTGACAAATTGTTATACACATTGACTCCACAAAAGACATGGATGGGGCTGGAGAGATGGCTCAGGGGTTAAGATTCTGCCTCATAAGCAGAAGATCCTGAGTTCAAATTCCAGGTCCCAGGTAAAAAACGCCAGACAGCCTGCACTTCTGTCCTAGTGGGCAGGGCCTGGGAAATCCCAGAGTGAAGCAAGAAGGAAGTGGAAGCAATCCAGGATGATTCCCAAAGTCACCCTTGGTCCTCCACAGGGACACACAGTGCCTTCTGATACATACATACATACACACACACACACACACACACACACACACACACACACACACACACAATTTTTAAAAAGACATGGATGGAGGTGGAAGGAGGGAGAGGGTGAGCTTCCTGAGTCCACAATAGCAACACATGGGTACTAGAACTCTGGGCATAACTGCGCCCTGCACAGTGGTCCCTCTGGAGTTGGTGGCCTCCAACTCCTCCCAAAACTTCTCTCCAGCCAAAGGAGATTTGACAGCTTCTTCTCCTTTATTCATGTTCCAGGTGCTTCTATTTATCTGGGCTGACTCTTCCCTGGTTTGTGGGGAATCTTAGCCTCCATTCAATTCTGTTCATGATCCCTCTGGAGCCATGTTAATTCACCACAAAGTTGTCATCCTGCTCTCAACCAGTCCTCCTTCACAGGCGCTGAAACCCAAGAGCGCTTCCCCTGTGCCAACGAGTTCTGATCTGCCCTGCTTAGATCATTTTTAACTGTACACTGGTCAAGGTCCAGACCCAACCCACCTCATCCCATCTTGTCTATAGGATTCCATTCACGCTTCGGGCATTATCAGGAAGAGATGTCACAGTGATGATGTGTGATGATCCAGTGATTCACGAAGCACACCTTTACACAGCACATGCTTTTTGAGCAAGGCTTCCTATCTGCTAGACACCTTTGCTAGTGCTGGGAATGTAGCAGTAGACAGAATAAACGAAGTCCTTGCTGTCACAAAAAATTATATTCTTGTGTAGTTTTACTTAAAACCAGTGGCTTTCATAAAGAACAAATACAACTAGAGATAATCATACTAAGTTGCACAGTCAGCCTGCATGGTTGCTAATAAATGACCAACAAATGGCTTAAGTGAACAAGGGATTTATTCCCTCTTATGATTCCTGGTTACAGTTCTTAGTCCAGCTTGACGGGAGAGCACGCACCAACACCAGGGCCGAGGGAACTGGCCACACCACCACTACATATCAGCTAAGAGATGGACAATCCTTAATTGCCAGATCAACATGTTTGGCCAAGTGAACAGAAGAATGCCGACTCTTTCAACCAGCTCTCTGTGATTTATTCCAAGGCCTAATCCCACCCACCATGGGCTGGATGTTCCCTATCAGCTAGACAATCTCTTGCAGGTTTGCTCTGGGCTTAACTCAACTACTAATTCTCCACAAATGTGCTCAGAGCTCAAACCCTCAACAGTCAAGTTGACACCTGTGCCTAACTATAACATAAGTGAATTAAGCCAGCCCCAAAAAGACAAATGTGTTTTTCTCATACATGGTTCCTAGATTTTATACAGATATACATTTAAAAAATCACGTATTATTGCAGTTTGCCTGCATGTGGCTGAAAAATTCATAATCAGACAAATTAGGGGAAACGAACAGAGCTTACTCTTATAAATTCTTGGTTTTAGTTCTTAGTCTAAGCTGAAAAGGGAGCTCATGCCAACACCAGGAATGGAGGCAACTAGCCACACCATTTCCATAGATCGCTAAGAGAGGGGCAAACCTCGCTTGTCAGACAGCAAGGCTGCCGAAGCAAGCCAAACCAGTTCCTTCCATCTTATCCACCTGCAGGAAATGGTCCCGCCCACTATGGGCGGGGTCTACCCTCATGAATCAGACAATCTTCTGCAGATTTGCGCAGAGCTTACTTTAATCACTAAGTCTTCACAAATGTATCCAGGGCTCAGCCTTCAACCATCCAGTTGACACCTAATTTGCTCATGTAAATACATACGTGACATGGAAATATAACTAAGCTTTCTAGGGGGGGGAAAGGGAGTAATACAATGAATACTTGCATGAAAATGTCCTTATATAACACAGTAACATATACGATGAAATTTTAAAAATAAATAAAATAATTTTAAAAAGTTACCAAAGAAAACAAAAATAACAACAAACAAACAAACAAACACCAATGGCATCTGATCTGTATTGTACATCAGAAGTGCCTACAGAGTCTTAAGAAGCCCAATACTCAAGCAGCACACCCTACCAAATAAATAAAAAACTTCTACAGTGGTTTTAAATCTCCAAATGGTTCTACATGGACCTGTAAATATTGCTTTCCACCACTTCACCTCTTCCCCTTCTAAAAAGAAGGAAACAATGAAGGCACTCGCTAGGGAAAAGATGCAACTGTTGTCTTTGGAGTGATGTTGGCATGTCAGCTGTGAAGAAGTATTCCTTGAAAGGCAGAGGTGAGCTGGATGGGTCTAGATCCTTGGTCACTGGAAAGGCCCGGTAGCTCCCAGCGCAGCAAAGTGGCTGATCCTCCAGGGATCATATCATCTCTGGAAGGCAGGGAGCTCTGGGAACTGGACTACCATCCATTACAACATTACCCAAAGAACAAGTCTGGAAAATGAACTAACTCTTATTTCACCTCTGCTTTTTTTAAGGGAGAAAGATTTGCTTTACAATTCCAGAAGATGATATAGTACATTAAGACAGGAATCTGATAGCAGAAGACATGACTTGTGGACAGAAGCCATCAGGAAGGCAGAGAGAACAAGAAACAAGAACAGAAGCAGGGCCAGGACCACCAAAACCTCAAGGCCCATCCCCGCAAAGCTCAAGACCCACCCCCCATGACATATCTTCTTCCAACAAAACTCTACCTCCTAAAAGTGCCATGACCTTTCCAAACACCAATAACTGCTAAGTATGCAAACACACAAGCCTATGGTTCATTCTCTCTCTCTCTCTCTCTCTCTCTCTCTCTCTCTCTCTCTCTCTCTCTCTCTCTCTCTGAATTCAGACATGAAGAAAGGCTTTCTACGAATGGACACAGTCCTCCTTCCCACTTGGGACTTGGGACTAGGAGTACCTTAAGTTGGAGAAAAAGAGAAAAAGCCCTGAGCAGCCATTCCTTAGAGCCAGATAAGCTTCCATCTGACTCTGGCCCTGAGCTTCTTTTTCAAGAAATGAATATTTCATGGAAAGAAGGAAGGTGCAAGAATTGTTCCTTCCCTGGAGAACTAGCTTGAGACCAGTGCCGACCTCGGGGAGTGTGACAGCAAGAAGGAAAGCTGTCCCCTGGGTCCCAGCATATGACAGTAGAGGTATGAGAGGTGATGTAAGAGACGGCTCAGCTGGGCTTCACGGCTCTTGGCTCCAATGTCAGCTCTGTCAGCAACAATCAGGAACTTAACTGATAAATCCTGATTATCCTTAATGTGTGTCATGTTCTCAGCACACTGGGGTCTTCTACAGAGTGAAAGGACAAACTCACAGACACCTGAGATGCCTTCTAGATTTGATCCTCTTAGAGCATGGTACTCCAAGGGGGACAGAGCAGTTGCCTACCCCACTGCCCAAGGCTATCCCCAGAGATGTGGTTATAGAGCATCAGTGCCCAAGGAGAGTGGGCAGGGATGTCTACTAGGAGTCAGAATTTTTCATATTAACCAAGTCAGGTGAGTCAAGCCAATCGCCAGGTGCTTAAGTGAAGAGGGACAGTTGGCAAGGTGCATCTGTCTCCACCATGCAGCTGAAGACTCCACAGAGCCATGCCCCCATCCCCTGGGATTTGCGCCCTGGGCTTGGAGAGGAGAATGAAGCAAGGCAGGACCCCACAGGTCCCAAGACTGCGCCTGATTCCAATTTGAAGCTGTCAGAACTGCAGCTTGGATTCTGATCAGCTGTGGTCTCAGGGGGCTTACAGGCTCTTCGTGGCTGCTGAGGAAATTATTCACTTGGATAAACCCAAATTAGACTTGGGAGAGTAGCGCATCTCTCTTTATCTCTAGATGCCTAGAGGAATTCTCCACTGGTCCACCGTTGTTTACATCCCTCCCTCCCGCCATCTCTCCCTCCTTTGCTCCTTCTGGCCTCTTCATGTCGCAGTCTGGGAAAGTTCTCAGACTTCTGCCAATCAGAGTCTATCAGAGACGTTGGAGAGTATTCTGGAATTCAGCAGAGTTGTGAGGGACCCATTCACAGGGATGACCATTAAGGGAAGAAGAAAAAAAAAAATCCATGGGTCTTACAAATAAATGCCAGACTTCGCCCAGACCTAAAAAAAAAAAAAAGTCATTGGAGACATTATGGAGAAAGGGGTGAAGGGAATACTGATCCCAGAACCACAGGAATTTCCCATTGGCTGCTCTACCCTCGTGTTTCCTGCCTTTGCCTGCTTGGTCCAAGGGGTAGAGCTCTTGAATGCAATCTGGATTAATCAAGCTCCCTGACCTAACTCCACAGAGAATAGGCACCTGGAGCTCACTGTCCTGGAGACAACATCCAGGATGGCCCCGGAGCTGACCCGGCACAGTTGTGATGCCCCTCGCCTTGAGCTGGCTGGAGCGCTAAAGGAACTTAACTGATAAACGTTCCCTTAGTCTCCATCCCTCACACCATTTCACACCCGCAGTACTTTCTCACTGTTTCAATCATCTTTTCTGTTTGTCTGGTTCCCTGGGCAGGAAACTCTTTTGTGCCCTGATCCTGGATTGACCACGTCTTCACCTCCCCAGTCCCTCGTCTAACTACTCCTAGACCACTGCTTTCTGTACCTCCTATTTGTACCCCTGGAGCATGTTGCTATTGAACCAGCCACTTGCCCTGTAAAAAGGCACAGAGCGTTCATTTGCCTACCTGTTCCCTCTGCCATGATTTGAATGTGAGACCCCTCCCCCGACACACACACAGAGGCCATGTGCTTGCATCTTTAGCTGATACTGTTTGAAAAGGTTGTGGAGACTTCAGGAGGTGGAGTCTTGCCGGAGGAAGACATGTCACAGGGGGCGGGGCTTCAGGATGGGTAGCCCTGCCCTGCTTCTGCTAGCTGTCTGTCCTTGAGCCTGCTTCTTGTTCTCTCTGCCTCCATCATGATGTTTGTGGTGACCTCAGCTGCCTCCAAGTTCTGCCCCCCGCCATGCCTTCCGCCATAATGACTTACATCTCCTCTCTGGAACTGGAAGCCAAATAAATCTTCCTTTCTCCCCTTAAGTTGCTTGAATTTGAGTATTATCTCACAACAGGACACAGTGCTTAAGACATAGTAAACACACAGTAAATATTTGTTGAGCAAATAAATGAATAAATGAAGACATACACACTAATCGCCTCTCCTCCTTTCCACAGTAAAATAATAGAAATTAATTACCTGGTCCAAATTATTATTCATCTCAGAATACAACCAGTCAGTCAATAAATTAGTACTAATTGATGTGCCAAAATCTATATTAAGCTATGCAATTAGGGACAGACATGCAAGATACCAAGAAACAGAGCAGGGGAAGATTTTCTCCTAAAACCTTGATCTGTGATGGCAGCTTCAAGTTCCTTTTTGCCTGATCTGAAGTATTCTCTGCCTCAACATTCTATAGCCTGAACATTGACACGTAAGAATCACCATTAATAGAAGCTGGGGGCATAGCTTCATGGTATAGCACTTGCCTGGCATACTGGATTTGACCCCCAGCACTGCTGGGGAAAATTACCATTAACGATTTATTAGGTACACAGCTGACTCTGAATCAATAAGCAGATTCTTCTAGAATCATCCTAGATCCGATGGAAAGAGAAACCTTGGGGCAATTTCCACATTCAAACTGGTCAGTGCTTTGGGCTGTGATCACTTCATCTCGGCCTCCCCTCTGTGCAGCAAGATCACAGACTGATAGTTTCCAGGGCGGGTGGTCAGGAGCCGGTCTCCAAGCTTCTTTATCCAAAGGAGCCTGTTGCTGCCATTGACTTGGCTGGCAGGTATTGGATTGTGACAGAGACCTCTTCCCCGCCCCCAGGCTAGCAATTACAAGAACCCAATTGTCTCCTGCAGGAGGCATTGTGGCTCTGGTGTCATTGCAGCATACAATAAATTGCACTGCGTATCAGACTGCTGGAGGCCAGCCCTCGCTGGCAGCTCCTAGGGCTCCCAGAAAGAGTCCACTCAGATGTGAAGACAAGTCAGCCAGCTGCAACCAGTGCCAGCAGGAACCCTGCAGCCGAGGGAGTGTCATTCTGTCATGCGAGGACCCAAGTGCACGCCTGAAAGGGCATCGCTTCAGCTGGCACCAGCAACAGTTCTCCCAGGCTTATCTTCTACTTGTCCCAGCAGAGAGTAAGACAAACGAGTCAGAGGAATACAGAGGACTATGCCATAAATGAGAGTCTGTTATTCTAGAGTGTGTGAATGTGTGTGCATGCATGTATACGTCTACATGCACGTGTGTGTGCATACAAGCACGAATATATACGTACATGCATGTGTGTGTTTAGACCCCCATGGAAATTTTAAGGACTATCTCAAGTGTCCCCCCCTTGTGACATGCTACCCTCCGCTCCCACTCTGCTGCCCAAGAAGCTGGAACTCACCGCTTCTCCCTCTGGAAAACAGACAATACAACTGCCATCCCTAATCACTCGCTCACCCTTGCTTCATGCCTTATGTGCATCCTGACAGCACTGCGGAGACTCTCATTTCGCAGATGAGAGGCCTGAGGTTTATGTGGTTTGCCCAAGATCCCAAAACTCCACAATTGCACACCCAGAGCCTGAATCTAGACAAACAGCTCCAGAATGCCTGCCCATAGCCACAGTGCAACAGTCTCTCTGCAGTCCGAAGGAGTGAGTGGGGTCGTGCAATTTCCCTCAGCTCCCAAATGAATGTTGCTGCCAGTAAAGACTTTAGATCAAGGACCCTGTATATGCTTTGAATGTGACTTGTTCCTTACAGGCTCCTGTGTCTGTGTGCTTAGTGCCCAGTTGGTGAAGCTGTTTGGGAAGGTTATGAAACTTTTAGAGGTGAAGTTTTGCTGTGATAGTTAATCCTGGGTGTCAACTTCACACATCTGGCATGAACTAAGATCAGCTAAGATCTTGGAAGAAGCTTGGAGACCACTTGAAGAGATTGATAATACAAAGATCAGCCCCAGATCTCATTGGAAGCTCCCAGTAGTGGATCAGATAAAAGGAACCACAGAATAGGAGGAAGAAAAAGAGAGACTTTCCAGGAATCCTTCAGCCGGCACCCACTAGCTTCTCAGATGAGTGTGACATAGCCTGTCTCCAGCTTTTCCAGCCATACTGCTTCTGCCGTGAAAGACTATATTTCCCCTCTGGAACTGTAAGTGGAATACATCTTCCTTTCTCTGTTAAGTTGTTTGACTTTGGGTGCTCTCTCACAGCAATAGTTAAGAGTAACCATTACACTGGCCAAAAGAAGTGAGTCACTAGGGTGAACCTTGAATTTGGGTTGTATAGTCCAACTCTCCCCCCTTCCCTGCTTTCCCCTACTTCCCAATGGCAGCTATAGCATGAACCAGCCTTCTGCTTGGGCTGCCATGCCTGCCACTCACTGTGCATTCCCTGATATAATCAACTTCATTCTCTCTGCAGTCACCAGACAAAGAATAAACCCTTTCTCCCTTAAGTCCCTTGGGTCAGAGTAGTAATCTCAGCAACAGAAGAATAACCGCAACGAAACTGCATCTCCTCTGAAACCCCTTCCAAGTTTCCAAGAAAGGCCCTGATAATGTGTTCACTTAGTCTTAGGGTTTCTGTAAAAATTTCTAAAAATGACATACTTTAACCAAAGATGAAAGCACATATCTCTACTCTAGCCTTCCTCTACCATAGATGTCAGATGTAGCCATGAGCATTTAAGGGTTCACTTCAGAGGAAGCCATAGAGGCTTTCTGGTAGATTCTCCATTTATTATATATTTTGGTTGCATACCCTTTTTTATTATTGTTCATAGTTTGGGCTATAGTTATTACCAAACTGTTCCAATGCAGAATGGTTCTGGGGGTACCTTTTCTGCCACCAGTGACAACTCACCCCACCTTATGACCTGAAGCTTAGGGTCAGAGGTGATACTGTGCTGTGAACATGACCATGATTCCTTACCCTGAAACTTATCAGAATTTCTGAACTAAAGAACACAAACTTGTTGCACTATCTCCAAAACAAATACACCAAGGAGTGGCAGCTCATGTTTTATGAATCCTATAAATAATACAAGTTTGATCAACTATGTTAAAAGAAAGAATTATTTTTCTATCCTCTATGTAGGGCATGATATGCCAAAATTGTTGCCATATAAAAGAACAGCAAAGGTACACAACCAAAAAAATGTAATAAGAAAGTACTAAAGAGGTGTGCCAGTTAACTAATTAATTTTACTAATACTGCCATTTCTCTAGTTTTATGATGTTTATCAGTTTTTGAAATGCAGAGTTTCTAGTGATCTATTTTCTTATTGGTAGTAGGAATTCAATTCTACATCTACTTCTATATCCACATTTGATTTTCTTTTTTTTTTAAATAACCTATTGTTTCAAACAATTTAAATGGGGGAACACTTCACAAAAAGTTGTGCAGGAAACAAAATTCCCAAACTATAAATAGAAATGCAACATCACAGAACATTCTACAACACGCAAAGACAGAAATACAAAGGGGACCCCACACTATCCAAAAACCCAGCCAAATCCATAGCTCCCAGCTATGAGAACCACACTGCCAGGTTTTCTTTTTCTTAAGTAACTTCCCTCCTAATGAATAAGCTTCTACCTTTCTCCCTCCAGAAAAAGCATTGGCGCCACCCCGAACCCTGGTAAAAACCAGCATTCTTGCTATGCAGGCACCCCCTCCTCTCCCATCCCCCTTTCCATCGGACTACAACAAGCTGACTCCCCAGTGCAGCATTGCAACACAGCTGCAGTTCCACATGCGGGGCCCCTCCCATGGCACGCGCCATGTTGTGCTTATTCATGGTCCTGTCGTATCTCTTTCCAGTCACTGTCTGAGCCTTGCATGGAGTCCAGAGTTTTTCCAAAGAAAACCCTTCATCAGAGACATTAGACAGAGAGTAGACAGGTGGAGGTGGGCTGGAGGGAGCCCCCTGATCTTGGTCTGGGTGCTGTTGATGGCATACTATATTTCCAGTGTCTACTTTTGCATAATTAAATTTCATGGGTGAAATACCTTCTTTTGTCTTTCCCTATATTTCACTTGCTAATTCTCTCTCTTCTCTCTCTCCCTCTCCTTTTCCCTCTCCCTCTCCCTCTCCCTCTCCCTTTCCTTCTCCCTCTCCCTCTCCCTCTCCCTCTCTCTCTCCCCTTTTCTGCCATGATAATAAAATAGGCAATTTGGAAAAAGCAAGAAATGAGAACATGGAAGGCATTCACAGTCCCAACCCTCCCCGCCCCCAGGCAGAATTCAGAGCAAGTCTTGCAGATATTGTATCACTTACATTTCCTGTGTCTGTGCAAGGGAGAGTCTATTTCGGCCTACAGTTGCAGGAGATGCAGTCCAGCATGGTGAGGAAAGTCATGGTGGCATGCTGCGTTTGTCTAAATAGATGGCAGCTGGTCATATTGTGACCACCGTCAGGAAGCAGAGAGAGAAGAATGCTTGACTCCCAGTCCATGGAATGGTGTATTTCCACTCCAGTTAACCTGATCTAGAGGATGTGTCAT